>JANQBM010000004.1:12839660-12859740 GCA_025594535.1 Erythroxylum domingense | reverse complement strand
AGAGTCTGTCTGATTAGAGACCACCGCGCTGTAGCTGAGAGGCTTGCTTGGGATCAAGGATGCAGGAGGAGGGGGGTCCTCTTCCCTTTCCCTTAATCTGACTTTCTTAGCAGCATGTCGGGCAGACTCTGTAGAATTGCCAGCTGCCATTAATCACCAGAGTGGTGTGTGGAAATGTTAAACTTAACAGTGCCAAGGTAGTAGATGAATAGTAAAAATTAAGTAAAAATGACTACACTTTCATAAAGGAGACTTTCAACAAATACATAGAAGGCAAAGAGCTTAAAAGAACTAAAAGGAAGGGCTTTAGAGAGATGTTAGAGGTTCTCTCTCTTCTTTCTCAACGGTAATATTCCTGTTTGTCTTTTACTATTCGTTTCACATGTATTGCCGTGTTGTGACGCAAAAGTACTAATGTCGTTAAGTTTCAACTGATGCACAGCTTCTGGCCAAATTTATAGTGGTAAAAGAACGAATCTAAGTGACGTAACATTCTGAATACAAGGATCTTAAAAGCTTAGAAGGCCGGCGTATATGTTAGTCTCTGTAGCCACATTGTCGTGTCACCCACCGGCCACTGCGAAATTCCTTCCAATGTTCACTTTTTTATCTTCCAAGTTCTAACGCGTTTTCAATCATTTGTGTCCCACTCTACTTTACTTATGTCACCATAGTTTCTGTCCCGATCCAGTCCCTTTGTTATTTCCGTTCAAAATTTTCTGCGATTTGTAATTCTATAATAAATACAGTAAGTAAACTAAGGTAATATAACATTAAAATCAAGCAAAATACTTAACAAAAAATATACCTAAGTTATGTCATATAAATATACTTATAATTAGTTGTAACTTTTTAAATAAAATATCCCTTAACCTTTCGTATTCCTCTCTTAGAAAATCATTACTTAGCCCCGTATAAAATAGGGAATAAAGGAACAAGATTTATCTCTTTCAAACCCTGCCAAACAATACATGTCTATTTGTGACTTTTGCAAAAATTTATGTTACCTATTAAAGAAGGTGCATGTTTGGCTCATATTTTACTTTTGACTTAGGGATGACAAATATTGTCCGGCCAGTCCGAATTGACTAGAACATAGGCCTAGATAGCTTGGCCTGACTGGGCCACGGGTCAGTCAGCTTGTGATTGGACCGGGTCACAGGCCCAACAGCCCCTAATCAATCGAGCTAGGCTATAACTGGTCAACTCAATGGCCTGGCCTGACGCATTGCCATCTCTACTTTAATCCCTACCATATATTATTATCTAGTTTGTTAGGTATTATCCCCACGTGATATTCCTCTGCTTCCTTTTCTTATTGCAAGAATAAAAAGTCTTGTATTGTGTTGATTCGTTTTTAATTTGTTCCATTTTGATTTGTTGAATTTTTAAGATTTGTCATTAATTAATCTAATATGCAAGTGCATATAATCAACTGTAGCAAATTATAATTTCGAGTTTTCTAGAGTATTTACTCACAAAAACTATAACTAGTAAGTTTTATTAATCCAAACTAAATAATAGAATTAAGAAAATAAATCAATAAAACAAACCCTAGGATTTTAGGGCTTTACTTATGAGGAATTTCAATTATCATTTAAGAATAATTACTAAAGTTGAAATATCAATTAATCTAAAGTATCTATGTCCTCTTTCAAAATACACATGAATGCCCAATTAAGAAAATAACACCCCTTAATGCGCAACACCAAATTGAACTCATTAAATAGAGCTAATCTATTAATTATCACCTTTGTTTAGGATACCACTGCCTCTAGATCTAGATGCTTATTCTCCTAGTGTATAAATTATACTTTAAACCTCTCGGTCCTTTATATAGTCCTTAGGATTGAATCTATAACAGCCAAACATAAAATATCAATTAAAATCAAAGAAAGTAAATTCAACCAAGGCAATAATCTATCATGCATTAATAATTAAATATCTCATATGCACTATATCCCTAACCCTAACTAGATATTTTGTTGCTAAACATTGTAAAAACAAAATAATCTTCACATCAAATAAACTAGAAAAGAAAGAGATAGAAAAAAATGTCCCCAATTGCGTCTAAGTTAGGTGGATCTCCTCCATTCTTGCTCTCTATCCTTCCTTGATGTTGAGAAATCTTAAAACTGTGAACTAATGAAAAGTGGTAACTAAAAGCCTATCACCAAGCATATGCTCCTCTAAAAGTTACCTCTAATGAACCTTAATAAAATTATTTATAGGCTAAGGTTAAATAGTAGAGTTCTAAGGTAATTAAATTTGTAATTCTGTGCATCTTTGGATTCTGAATCACGAGTTCGATGCCTATATAGCTCTTACCTAGCATCAGTTGCAACTAGTGTCTGACTCAATGTTGTAACCAATGTTAGTTTTTTTTTGTTTCTCAATTCTTCTCCAATTTTTGATATCTTTAAGTTTTAGATGATCTTTGATGTGTTCTTCAAAATTATTGTTCAACATGCTAACTTCCAATTAATTTTAATGGAACATTGATCGGACAACCATAGAGAAAATGCACTTAAATATATGTTTTTGCTTTAAATTATCACCTACAAAATTGAATCAAACATAAGAAAACATCATATTATATCATACAAAATGTGCTATAAGGATGCTACATTACAAACCAATTTAACCCTTATAAACATGCTAAATAAGGACATTATACTTTTCGACATTGAACTCATTAAGCAACTGGCAACAATAAAACCTAACTATCTATACTAACTACAATAAGAAATAATTCTTTTGTAGATGTAAAAAAGCATTTAGCATATGATGTCCCTAATAGAGGAGTTATAGTCTCCTAAGGATATACCATAATGCCACAAACATTGACCTACATATATTAGTTAGCTTAGAAGTTAATAATATAATATATAAATATTCAAGCCTTTAATTGAATTGTAAAATTTAAATACATAACAATTCTTAAATAAATTATTATACAATCATCACAATGCAAACACTATTCTTCCTCCTTCATTAAGCTTAAATACTTCAAATTGACATGTTCCTCACAAGGTATCATTGATTTGCACTAGTATTAGTGAGGTACACTTATAATTTTTTATAAAATTAAACTTCTTATAGGCTTGAAAATTTTCTGATTTCCACTACTTCAATAGATATATGCAAACACAAATCAAAAGGCCTTTGAATTTGGTTGTAATGGGGCTAAAGGAACAAGTAGGTTAACAAAGGAAAGGAATATGGAAAAGTAAAAATATTCAACATTAGTAGCGCAAATAAATTAATAAATTGATAAAAAATTTACATCAACAACTTATACCCTTGCAAAAATCTCCTTTTCCTTTCATCCTTTTCAAGTCAAGAAAACCATGCAAATTGTTTTCAACAATATATATTTTTATTTTTATTTGAATTTACATGAATTACCATTTTTTTATATATTACCACCTCATACATCTCCCCCAAACTTAATTATTTACACACCATACCCAACAACATCATATCACAACTAAAAATTGTACTAATAATAAATTAGGCTGAAATTACTTATTTTTCATTTAAGCTCAAGGTTCTTGAGAAAGGTAATAAAGAAAATGCCAAAATTTTATATAAAACTTAAAAGGTTCACTAATGGTTCAATGTACAAAAAGGTTAGACACTTTGACTCAAACGTAAATTTTAAATTTCTTTATCATTTTAATGTTAGTATATATCTTATATATAATTTCAAAGAGATGAAATTCAAGTTATAAAAGTCCATAGTCAAAGGAGATATCTAAATTCAAAAAAAAAAAGAAAGAAAAAGTGCATGTTGGTTGTATTTCTCACATAGTAATTCAAGTCAAATCAAAGTATCATTATGAATTTGGTTTACCATACTTCATAGAGTCAAATTTTACATAGTAACCACTTAATCTTTTTATGTACCTAATTTTTAGCAACTGATTTTAACTAATAATTGTGTATAAACTCTTGCTATCAACTTAAAATAATTAATGATATCATAAACATAAAAAAGAAAGTTAATAATTTAAGCCTAAAACACACAAAATACATAACTAGAAAATATTAGTTAGAAAATAAAAAAGATAAATTTAAACCTAAAGCACAAAAACTCTACAATTAAAAATGTTAGTTAGAATATAAAAAGGAAAATAAAATTTTTAGAAATTTACTCACACATTTAAGCATGACATTGTCCTCAATGCTAGAAAAGTAAGATAACAAAAATAATTAAGATATACAATTGAGGTAGATAAGTCTCTTATAAAACTATACAAGGTTGGTGAGGTACAATATAAGAAATTTTGGCAAAAGTTACTTATAAAAGAAATAAAAAGATGAGTAGAATACTAAAACTAATAAACTAAAAGAAAAGAAAAGAAAAGTTAAATTGTAGGCTTGCCTCGCAACAAGCTCTTTTTTATTGTTTATAGTTCGACATAATTACTAAACCCTTGAGCTCAATAGCTCAACAGCTCCCCAAAATTATTCTTAATGACCTAGTGCTCATTAGCCTTTATACATAACTTCTCTTCCTATACATAACTTAAAGAAGAATAAAGAATAATAAGACAGGTACCAATTCCTTTTCAATATGTAAGACCTAAATAAGCACGCAATCTCCTCAAATTAAGTCTAGGTGTTTCATTGTTAAATGGTAGGGGTTTAGATGTTTTATCTTCGAAATCCTCGAAAATATGAGAACATCAAGGTTTATATTCTTGTCCTTCCGTCCTAAAAGCATAGATCTTCCATTTTTTCCTTTAAGTCCTAAAATTATACATGCCTCTAAAGGGTCATTATAAGTAACTTCAGGTAAGTCCTTACATATAATGAAATTAATATTGTCCATTATACAACACTTTTCATAAAGGGTAGGTCCTTTCAAAGCTTTGAAGATGTTAAACTCCACCTTCTCCTTACTCAACTTAAGTGTCAACTTTACCTCAATCACATAATTGGTGCCCTTTTGGTGGCCAAAAAAATATCTTCCTAAGATGATGGGAACCCCAATGGGCCACTCCCATTGCAATAAACTTGTAAGAAAAATTAATTTTCCTACTTTAACTAGTAGGTCTTTCATAACCCTAATTGGTTACGTAAGGACTTATCAGCTAGTTAGAGTAACATATTCTTTATCTTGAGTTATCTTATTCTAAGATTCCTAAATGAGATAAAAACATTAGTTTAATACCATTACCTAAATCCTATAAATAATATGAACACTAGAAGTACCAAAATGGTATAGGATAATAGAACTTCCTAAATCTTTTAAATTCGAAGGGAATTTATTTTTCAGGATCATACTACACTTCTAGGTTAAAGGTACCATTGCAAATTCCTCAAGTTTTTTTTTATAGATGATCTCATTTAAAAACTTTACGTATGTTGACATATGGGTAATGCTTCGATGTAGTGCATTATTAATGTGTAACTGCTTAAATATATCTAGGAAATTTTACAGTTGTCTTCATCCTTCCTCTTTTTCAACCTATAAGGTTGTGGAATGAGTGGTATATAAGGTTTGACAGAGGATTATAGCTTTAGCTCGTGGCCAACTTAGTTAGGGATGAGACTGACATCAATTTGCTTATGTTCACTTCCTCCTCATTTTCATGTTTGTCTTAGTTTTACATTTCCTCTTCTTGAACAACTTCAACATCAAGTATTTTGCCACTCTTAAATGTAATGGAGATCGAACTACCAAATCGAAAAAAATTTGGTGTTGTTGTATAACTTTATACTGGCTAAGTTCACAATCTAGAGATAAATAACTAACATTTGATCTCTGGGGCTCACCTTAATATTATTAAAAAGCTTTCTTTAATATCTTTTGTTCACTACCTTAGCTAACTATCTCACTTGCACCTCTAAGTTATAAACAGATGCACAATTAGATTGCATCACCATTTTCACCCTGCCCACTTAAGATTTAAGTTTTTATAATTTATTCAATTTTGCATTAATAGAAGACATGTAGTGTTTGAGCATCTCTTCCATCCTTTTTTTACAGTGGTGGTTGTGAAACTGAGGAACCTAAGTGGTCCAATAGGTTTTCCCACTCTAACTCTTTACTCTTTCCATAAGAAATTTGAGTGATTCTTCTCCTTGGATTGTAATTATTGGAGAATGGGTCATCCTTGACGACTTATTTTCTTCCATAGGCAATTATGTAATTAGCCTCTGTTGGGAAACCAACCATGATCATGTTACTAATGCAGTAAGTTTTTACAGTTTCTTGATTATATCTAAATAATTGAATAACTTGATAAACATGAATCATAAAATAAAAGAATCATATTTGATTCAAATTCCTGTTGAAACCTTTTCTAAATCCTTTTCAATGTATCAATCATGAGTTGTTCAAACATCCAACCTCTAATGGTATCCACATAGCAAAAAAAAAAACTCAACTTTTTAAAAGGAAATAAATAGAAGTGCTAGCTCCCTTACTCATTTTTCTCATAAATAGAACAAAAGCATTAGAATTTTGTTTTATTAAAATTACATATTCTAATTATAATTGAAGTCAAACTCTAATTATAATTTAATTTAGTTTTGTAAAATCAAATATCTAATCTTTGACCCCTAAAATTTCTCAAACTTCAAAATTAATTCCAATTTAATTAAATAAATTTTTTAAAATCTTTTTAACTACTCTTTCATGTGTGAATAATTCTAATTCATAATTAGAATTAGATAAATTAAAACGCCTTTAATTTATATGTAATTATCTAATTAAATAGTTTATAATCATAGATCAAGATTGATGTCTACTATATTTCATGACATCCAAATATTAGAAATGTCACAGTAGTTCGACTTAACCTGTCTATGCATATTTATGATGTATAATTTAATCCTTTTGTCATTCAATGTTCCAACTAGACATAAAGTATAAATATAATGCTTACTCTTTTTAAATCCAATCATGTTCATTCTTACTAATTAGTAATTGATTTATAATTGATATTTGAAAATAAATTTTCAAATCTCAATTCATTATAGCTAGAAAATTCTTTAAATTACTAATCAAGAATAGTGGATACATTCTCTCTAATTACTTTAGAGTGATAGATCCTTTATTAACTTAATTATCTCTATACAATTTATACTATATCCAAGTATTACCTAATGAGCTACCCTAAATGGGATAGGTTATAAATAACATCCGAACACTATAATTCCCACATAAGATACCTTGGCAAACTCAAGTATAAGAATCAATTATATAACCATCATAATAAGGAAATCCCCAGACACATAAATAACATTCCATTTAGGATGCTCATAATTAGGCCAATTTAGTGAACTTATTTTCTAATAAGCACCAAAATGTTTATTTAAGTATCTCCATACTTAATTTATAAAATTAATTACTTTCTTCATAAGAAAGAAAAATGATGTGTGCTAGTTTTCCTATTTAATCGATATCTCGTCTTGATGAAACTAAAACTATGAATAATCTAGGAATAATATGTAAATACAAATTGAATCTCATAATTATGATCTCTTCATAATTTTAATTACACAGTGATTATTTTGGGGACCTTATCTTTAGTAATAAGACATCAAATGTAATTAAAAAAATACATAAAGATAAATAATGCCTTTATTAATTAAAATAATGTTATACATAAAATTGCAACCAAATGATTGGTTGTAAGGGCATAAACTAACAATCTCTTTATAGTAATTTAAGGTTGATTCTATGTTCATGCATGTATGAGATGAATGTCTATACATGCCATATTGATATCATGCATCCTTATTTACCATATCTCTGTTCAACAAAACCTTCATTTGGTTCGAAAGATCAACTACTTGTGATTTCAAGTTTGGAGATGCTTAAACCTCATAAAAGGAAGTCTTTTTCTTTTCCCTTACAGTTTTAGTTGACATTTTTTTAGCCAAGGTTTCAATGATCACCTTGATCTCCTCAACAGTTTTTATATATTCGGTCTCTTATGTAGCAGTATTATCTAAGGCATAATATATAGTGAGGCATTTATAGAAGAATTGCATAACCAATTATAATGAATATTGATAGTATGGACATTGGCTGAGCAAAGCTCTATATCTCTCCCAAATTTTATAGAATGTTTCTCCCTATTTTTATGCAAAACTTTAAATTTCCATTCTTAGCTCAGTGGTCATATATGGAGGAAAGAATCTTAGTATAAAAATGTCATGCACTTGGGTCCTACTCCTTAAAGGAGTCTATCTTGATCGAAAGCAGCTGCGTCTTTACTCGACTCTTATGTAGTATAAAAAGCATCACATTTGAAGGTCATCTTATGCAAGGCCACTCATTGGATGTGTTTGGATTACATAATAGAATTCCGTAATAAAGGTGATGGTGTCTTCCATATGTAATCTACTAAGAGTCAGGAATAAGTGATCATGAACTTGCTTAAGCTAGTATATCTGTTGGATGTTGGGCAAGCTTTACAATTTATAGCCCTCTAATACTGCATGTGCACGGGTTATGATTTATGGCATATGAAGGGTCGACCCCACGAGGAAGGTGAACTAATCTAATCCTGGGTTATCTAAGGCTGAGGAAATTAATAAAATGAAAATAAAATTACACAGAAAAGTAAATACGAGAAAGTGATTATTAAGAAATTAATTCGCAAGTTTAAAATAAAAAGAAATTGAAATCAAGCAACACAAACGTCACAATGGAAATAAACCAAAAAGGGTTACCAAATTATGAGAGAGGGGATTTTTCCTATCATCAAAGCTAATCTAGTCATTTTCGCATTATTATGGTGTCGATTGTAGGCTATCGTAGGGTGGATTACTTTCTCTCGAGTTATAGTTATAATCATTGAACCTTAATTCATAAACCGTAATTGAATTATGGAATTTGCATTCTCTCAATTAACAAAAGACCCACAACTCTAATTAGATATTAAGCCTTCTAATAAACTACTGGATCTCACATAGGATCTCTTTCCGCACAAATAATCGATATGATTAATCACGTGGCCTATTGGATTGTTTAACTCTCATTATTCCAACCCAATCATTTTTATTCAGTTCATCCTTTTGATTTATTACCGAAATATGCAAGTTCTACAATTAATCATAATACCTAATCAAAATAACATAAAAATGACTATATTAATATTGAATCAAGGTAAAATCCTAAGGGAAAAGTTAGAACATCATCAACAATCAAAGATCCATCATCATACAATCCATCATCATCTCATACATTAATTGAACAAAAATAAAGATGGAAAGGAGAAAGAACTTGACCAGATAACCCAGTAAGGTAGTCGCGTTAGAAGACCAGCTTCCGCTCGCCTCTTCTTTATCTGCTTCTTCTCTCCCTTGAAGCTTTCCTAAAATGGCAAAAGTGGAGGCCTCTTTTCTGTTTCTTCTTTTTTCTTCTTATAGTCTTTTTTGATCAGGGCAACGTTAGGGCTTTTCCTGTACTCCAAAGGACCGAAATGTCCTCGAAAAATGAAGTTTGGAAGGTTGGGGCATGCTATCTGTCATGTACCCACAATCGTGGCACCTTTTTCCCCTTCTGTCATGCCATGATCATGGCTCTTTGCATCTTCTTCTGTCACAATCGTAGCTTATTGGCCACGATCGTGGGTTTGGGTTCAGTTCCGGGTCTTCTTTAAATCTCTTTTGTTCTTTTATATTTGCCCTAAAACATTAGCAAACACATCACGACACCTCAAAAACATAAAATTGAAGCTCAAACACGTGCTTGTTGATGGTAAAACCTATATACTTTTTTTACGCTAAAAAATTGCAAGTGAACGGGTCGTGACTTGTAATTAAAAAGAGCAGATATCGATCCCATCGGGATTGATGCCTAAATACCACTTAATTTAGACAAGACTTTGTTTAAGAAACAAAATTGTATAATGCAAATAATATGAAAAATTAAATTAAAAATTAGAAGACTAATAATGAACATTGAACAATACCAATATGCAAAAAAATAGGAACTCAAGAATCTAAAGACTAGAGATTACTTTTTTTCCCTATTTTGTCTCCCTCTTATTTTATTAATCAAATTGTATCTCACCTAAGATTTCCTAATGTATTAATTATCCTCTCTCAAGGTGTAACTAATTTTCCCTAATCGAATTAAAAGGAATCAATTGGATGATCTCTCAACCTACCTAATGACTCTACCAATTTAACTAGTTATTAAACTATCCTGTAGGTGATCAACTGACTTCGTCGAGATCTCTCATCTAACTAATCAATTGATGTGATGATTGTAAGCCTATAGGTCGTCAACTCTCATTGTACAATCCTACACAATTAATCTCACTCACTTTCTCGATTTATTGCAATATAACAAATAAAATCACCAATCACCAAAGACAACTTCATTCAATTCAATAAAATAGGAGTTCTAACAAAATAGTTCAAAAGCAATCCCTAAAACTAAATCTAGAATTAACACCAAAATTGATAGAGAATTAAATAGAGAAACTCCTTCTCTTCTTTGCCAAAATCTAGAAATTTTGGTGTTGATGTGCTATTTTCCCCAATCTTAATGATGATCCTTGACTTCAATCCTTCCTCAAGGCTCCAAACATGTGTTCTTCACTCAAGGATGGTGTTTTTAAAGAAGGGTTTCGTCTCCCTTTGAAGATGGAGGCTTAATTATCCTTTTATAGTCTAAAAAAACTAAGTTTAATGAAGCCCCGCATATTGTCTCGAATTGTAATTCGCACGATCGTGGGAATTGGCCACAGAACACTTTCTCTTTTGTTTTCCTCTTTGATCTCTAGCTCAATCTCTAAGTTGCTCAATCTTCCTACCTACATCAAAATAGCCAATTATTACCTTAAATTAACATCAAATATAAAAGAACATCAATGGAAATCAAACTAAATGAAAACATACAAAATAAATGCTAAAATTCAACAATAATCAACAATTATGCAAGAAAACACATTCCAATTACCTAGAAAAATATATACTAATGCACACCTATCAACATCCCCACACTTAAATCTTTGCTTGTCCTCAAGCAAAATAAATACAACCAGTCAATTCTATCACTTCATTTTCACAAAGATCAAAGCATATAGTCTCTCAAATTTAATCTAACTCAAATATTAAGTTAATACACATATCACGACTACTTTTTCATTAGTGTACATAAGCAAACTCAACAATTAACACTATCACTCAAAGATAAGTAAAGATGCAAAATGAATTTTCTTCACGGTTTTCACTCATTTCTCTCAAGTGTTTGATGGTTAGTGCTTCGCTCAAACTTCCTATAGGAAATTACACTACCATAGGCTTCTAATACACCAATTCTCCTCTACAATGATTGCATGTTAGCCCCCGAATGTTTTTGTTGAGTTAAGCATGATTTAAAAAAATTATGAGGTCATGATAGAATTATTATTGGAGTTTATTTTATTATTACATTGTTAGTAGGTCTTTATTACACTGGTTAGTTAAATTAAAGCAGTAGGAATGAATTAAGGGCAATTGTGGCATGTCACTTAAGTTTAGAAACCGGAAGGGTAAGGTTGACATTTCACACTCATTAAGGGTATAATTGAAAGATGAAAATGTTGTCTTCTTCATTTAGATGGAAAAAATGTGAATGAAGGGAAAGAAGGACTGAAAAACGTGAAACAGAAAGAAAGGAGAGAGGGTTTTTTTCATGAGAGAAAAGAAAGAAGAAAAATATTATGTTTCATCCTTTCTTAGTTTTCAAGAGTGATTTTGAGGATATTCAATAAGAGAAAAAGAAAGAGGAAGAGAAGAGCTTCCATTTGAGCCAAACATCTCTTTGTTTGGTGAAGATTCAAGATAAACCCATTTTTAATCATTTGAAATTTTGGAAGGGTTTTGGTTCATGAAGCTTAGGAAATACATGAGTTTAAGTATTCTAGAATCAATTTTTAGTATATATGCTTTTTGGGTTCTCAATTTGTATTCCTATTGAATTGGATTTTTTCCAATGTTAAAGGAAATCAAGAGAGGCAAGAGGGGCAAGAGGAGGGGCATTTTTAAGCAAGGAGTCCAAGTGAGTTACATGTTTATAGTTGAGTTAATGAGCCATGAGTATTTTTCCAGATCAATAAAGTTAAATGATTTCAATTACTTTGTAAATGTTGCATTTATTGCTTCTTAAATGATTTAAGAAATTGCCACATGTTTGGTACATGAATCTTGTTGATGATTTATGAAATGATGATGGAAATGGTATTTGAAATATATCATACTTATGGAAATCATGTTTCCGAAATGTGCCTTTTGTGAAATATGTTTACAAGTCATAAAATTCATGTTTGTGTGGGTTTGTGGTGGTCCATTCTGTTATGTCACGTGCACGTTGACCATGTTAAAGGCTTTTCCCGCCTACCTGCTAATGGCATGGAGCTCCTTCACAGACTCTCATATTTACTGGAGATTCGCAAGAACTCCCTCATGTTTATTGAAGCTTCACAAGAACTCCCTCATGTTTATGGACTACCCAAACCATTATGATTGCTTATGTGTTTATGATTGTTTGTGACAGCACGTGTCGAGTGCACCACAAAATTTACCTGACTCTGCACACTAAAATTTGTAGTCATAGTGAGTTGGGATCGAATCCACAAGGAATGTTCAGTTAATTTTCGTAAAAAAGTTAATTGATGTAAGGAAAACATAAAAACGGGAGTTGTGGATTTTTAAGCAATTTAGAAATCAAAGAAAAAATACTATGAAAACAAATTAAAACAAGCAATCGAAAATGAGAAAAGTGCTGAATATAAGTAAGGTCTGGTTCTAGGGTCAATCTCGGCCTAAACACGATCAATCATATTCCATCATCTTAACGTCTTTATAACTCTCTTTGGACTATTGATCTGAGACTAATAGAACACTCTACTAATCTCAGTTTTCCCTTAGGTCATGTTTAATCAAGATACAATCATTAATTAAACCTAACTACTGAATAACTTAGGATATAATCTCTAGATTCAATTTGGCAGTCGTATTACGAATTGAAAAATGATCAATATAGGCAGTAACCTCACACGTTCGGGTTATCTAACCTGGGTTATATTGTTCCTAATGATTAATGATCATTAGACGCTACTCACAAACATCAAAAGTAACGATTATAGATTACATTCGATATTTTAGCATTAGGTTCGAAATAAAACAATCAAAATAACATATTAAGATCATTAATTCAAAAACCTAATCCAATCAACACCAACAACATAACAATCTAAAAAGAAATTACAACCTTAAAGTGATAAAAATAACTTAACCGTGAGTTGGCGTCGATATTCCCTTTGAACCGACGTCGGAAAGCTAGCTTTTCAATTCCATCTTCAAGCTCCAATAATCAACCTTAATAGCCTCCATTTATGTAAAAAGATGGAAAAAAGAATGATTACCAAAAGTTCCTTTCACAAGCCTTTCCACTTTTCTCTATAGCCACCCTCCTTTGTTCATATTGCCACTCCTTGTCACTGTAGCTTGATGGGACAATTTAACGGTGGAATTTTTGGTGCATTGTTACTGTTCACGTATCTCCTTCTTATTCACCGCCGCAAGCTTTGTCTCCTCTTCTTCACGCATACAGCTCTCTCGATTTTTCCTTATTCTTCACGCACTTTCGTCTTTTCTTTTTCAACTCCCACAAAATTGCAGCTTTCATTCACGCTACTTTCTTCTCTTGTTTCAGCTCTCATTCACGCTACTCTTCTTTTCTTGTTTCAGCTCTCATTCATGATACTGTTCTTCTCTTGTTTCAGCTCCCATTTATGCCACTTTTCTTCTCTTGTTTCAGCTCTCATTCATGCTACTACTTTTTTCTTGCTTCAGCTACATTAAAACTAGCTTCAGTGAAGCACTCCAACGTTCATGTTTTCTTCATCAACAACAAGGGAGTTTCGGTTCTCACGGCCTCCATATTCCTCATTTTGTTCTCCAAACTGCAGCAGCCTTTACACTCTCTTTTTATGATAAAAACTAGCTTCAAAGCATGAAAAGATAGCTTACCCGAATAAATGATCTAGCTCTCCCTTCGCTTCGGTCTTCCTCCTTCTTTCGGCTGTAACTTGTTTAATTTTCTCTTCAGCTCTCCTCCAGCCGAATGCCCCTTCAACCCTCTTTCTTTTCTTCTTTTGTAGCTAGGTTTTCCATCTGAATCATAGTGGACAGGTGTAGCGTGATCTCCCTCTCCAGCTCTCTCCCCAGAAAAAACACGTTCTTTCATCTGGAATGTTCGCTAAAATGTGGCAAAATGGACAGCTGTCTTGTGTTGCATCCAGCCCTCCTTTTTTTTGTCTCTTTCGGTTCACATTTCCAGCCTCCTTTTGTCTGACATAACATGTCTTCTTTATACCTTAAATGCTAGGTTAAAAATGGAATGGAAGCAAGTGTGTGTAGTGTCTCACGTAAGTTAAAATAATCTTGCATGGGATAGCTTGCATGGTTCAACGTGAATGAGTTGTTTTGTAATAATATTTACTCACTTTGCTTGGCTATGAAATTTTCTGGATGGTAGTGAATCATGTTGACAACATTTTCTTCATGTTCCATGAATCAATAGAGTATGGAAGTAGAGAAGATAGCTTCAATGGACAAGCTTTCGGGTCATTTTAGCTCTTTTACTTTCAAAATGTACCTAAGATAAAAAATGAGCTAAAATGAGTATTCTAAGCATTTCTAAGACATTAATCACTAAGTGTAAAAGATAAATAGATCATCATTTAAACACATATCAGTTTGACAAGTTGAGAAATACATAACTTATGTTGTTTATGAATTGTTTGACAAGCTTGAGATTTTGAGAAATACGTGTTTTATGGTTTCAATGCAATTTACTATGGCAATGAATATTTTCAATGATTTTGCTTGTTTCTTTGCTATAATCTTATTACCCACGAGCTTTTAAGCTCACCCCCCATTCCTCCCCATCTCCAGGTGAAGAGTAGGAGATTGACTGATAGAGAGTCAAGACATCACTCCAAGTTTACATATTTTTGTATTTAAGTTCGTATATGAAAACTCAAGGCTTTAGCCGTATTTGAAGTAACACTCATTCATGTATATTTTGTATTTTTGGATTATGAGACCAATGATGTATTTTGGGTCTTGAAATGCCCATTAAAACTTGTAAAACTCTTTTCTTTTGATGTTAATGAAATATATTTATGTTTTGCTCATGACTTTCCATGTTTTCGCACTGCATTTTGCATTCATAGGGGTAAAATATGTGTTCTAACTTCAGGGGAAAAATTGTATTAATCTAGGTTGATTTGGACAGTGTTGTCTTCTTGGAAGTTGTAGTTTATCCTCTTATCTTTCCAATGATATAAAGTGTGTAATTTTTAGAGATCGGATTTGAAAGATAGGATTTTTACAAGTTAGTGATGCTGCATTGGATGTATGTTGGACACTTTATAGCCCATTTCTAACTTGATCTAATAGAAAAAGAGTACTATGGTGTCTTGAAATGGGAAAAATTAGAGTGGTAAGTTAGAGATGAAATGAAGGTGATAAAGGGAGTTGATCATGTGCAGAAATTTATGATGATTGTGTAGTAGTTTAAATGTTATGTTTTTGGGTTGATAACCAAACATAGATTATGATTTGGTTGTAAATGATATTGAGCTGAAACGAAAGTGACAATGAAGGGAAAATGATGAGGAAAATAAGTTAAAAATGATAGATATGCATAAGAGGGGTCATAGGTAACTTGTAGGAGTTAGAAATCTAGAAATTAACCCGTAAATGTCCGTTGGGAATTCCAGTATTCCAGCTCAGCTCATGTCTGTCTATAGGGACATATGTCCTCTAAGCAAACATTCTCGGGACATTTATATAAATGTGCAAAATTTTGACCCTCTAGATTTCAAAATCTTTCTTCGGGTCTTCATAAAAGTTGTATAACTCAAAGTCCTCTTCGAAACCGTACTTGAATGACCTTAATCTGATATCTATAGGGAAAGTTATATTTATTGTCCCAAATCATGTATATTTGTAAGTTGTGGACTTATCAATGCTTTCTATGATACATGTAGGCTTGAATGGAGCTTGAAGTGTACTTAGTTGGACGTGAAAATTACTGATAAAATGATTGATATGTTTGGAGTGACGATTGAGGATATCAACATACGAATGGATTATCGTATATCAAGTGTTCAAATATGGATGTTTGGGATGTTATGAGAATGAAGATGAACCTATGATGGCCAATAAGATTCCATTAAAAGAACCTACAGAGTGATGCGTTCATGTTTTATGACTCTCGAGTTAGACTCCAAAAACGGGGTCCAATATCCTTTAGTCTCAGAGCAACTAGGTTTAGGAGTATCCTCGGCATGAAATGGATCATTTTAAAGCATGAAATGAACATGCATTGATTTAAAAGAACAACATGCATTGTTGTTGTATTGTTTCACATGATTTGAAATTGCTTTACATAAAGCATCATTTACGAAGGTTTTACATGCACGCATGTGAGTTTAAACCTAACATGAAACATGAGCTAAAGATTTTTAAATGGTTTTAAATTGAAGGAGTGAGTATTCTGCCTCAAAGGAGAACTAGAGGAGCTATGACTCGATCTTGCTTTCGCCAAGGAAGTACAGATGAATCTCATGTCCCACAAGATACGGGGACACACTTTGCTCATAATTCTTAGGCACCTAGTGTGCAACATGAAGTGCCACCGCCTCCTCCTCCTATACCCTAAGTAAATCCCATAGATCTAAGTTTTTTTCAAGCCTTTGCTCAGGATTTCACGCATGCTATGGGCCAAGTGTCATAAGTTCTAGTGCAAGCTCCAATGGAGAGGAGCGGACAGTATGATAAGCTCCACAAGTATGGGGCTGTAGACTTTAACGGGACTACAAATATTGAAGAGATTGAAGCATGGTTGAGAAGGATAGAGAGAGTCCTGTTATAGATGAAGTGCTTCGACGAGGAGAAATTGGATTATGCAGTGAGCTTGCTATAAGGGGACACACTCCATTAGTAGGAATCAGTGCCCCATTGTTAAGTCATACCACCGGTATTGTCATGGAGCAAAATTTTGGAAGCAATTTAGGAAGAAATACTTCTCGAAAGTCTATATCTAAGAGAAGGCAAGAGAATTCCTAAATCTTACACAAAGGGACATGAATGTGAGTAAATATGAACTGAAGTTTACCCAACTTTCAAGGTATGTGGCCAATATTGTTGAGAATGAGGAGGATAAGTGTCGTAAGTTTGAGAGAGGAATTTATTTGGGGATCAAGGAGAAAGTATTGATCCACAATTTTTGTGACTACCAGCTATTGGTAGATGCTGCACTTCAAGCTGAGATACTGGAGAACATAAAATATGAAGTAAATAGGAAGAGGAAGAATTGGGAATAGTCTTCCAAGAAGGGAATGAGTGCCACCATGCTTGAGAGGAATATGAGGTCTTTCCATACATAGAGTGAAGTGGGAAGTAGTGGCTCTGCTAAAAACAAGCAAGCAAAGGCAATTTCAGTGTAAACGTCAACCGTAGAAGGTAATATAAGGATGGAGAGGGGTAGGCATATGAACCCCTAATGTGAGAATTGTGGGATGTTTCACAAAGGAGAGTGCTTCAAGTTACTCAGAGTATGTTTTCGATACAGAGAGAAGGGACACATGGTCAAGGAATGTCCCCAAGCACCAAAGCAAGATGGATCGCAGATGCCAGTTCCAAAGAGAGCTAAAACAGTAGGAACCAGATCATCCACTGAGGTGGGAAGTTTTGGAGCAACAAGGAAGGTTATTTCTCCAGGAAAGCCAAGGGGTCAGGAACAAGCAAGGGTGTTTTCCATGACCAAAGATGAAGCTGTAGCTGCACCTGAAGTTGTTACAAGTATGGCTCGGTTATTTGATTCAGAAGTATATTTATTGATTGATTATAGCTCCACACATTCTTTTGTTTCTGCAAGTATGACATTACATGGTGTTAATTAGGTGCCATTGGATAGTACATTGATTGTTAGTACTCCTTTAGGGAGGAATGTGATAATAAGTCAAGCATATAGAGATTGTGAACTCTTCATTGATGATGCTAAATTGGTAGTGGACTTAATGCCTTTAGATTTAGAGGGCCTAGATGTTATACTTGGATTGGATACCTTGGAGAAATATCAAGCAAAGTTAGACTGTAGCCTCAAAGAGGTAAATTTTGATCTTGGCAAAGGTGAGAAGGTGACTTTTAAGGGAGATAGAAAAACACCATCACCAAGAATTATTTCAGCTTTACTAGCTGACAGGATGATAAGGAAAGGGTGTGAAGCTTTCTTGGCACACTTGGTGGACACCAAGGTGAACGAAGGAAAGTTAGAAGATTTTCCCATTGTGAGGGAATTTCTAGACGTGTTTCCAGAAGACTTACTTGGATTACCACCAGCAAGGGAAATCGAATTCGCCGTCAATCTGATTCCAGGTACCGCACCCATTTCCATACCACCGTATAGAATGGATCCAGCTGAGCTGAAGGAGCTTAAGGAATAGTTGGGAGAACTATTAGAGAAGGGATATATAAGGCTAAATTCGTCGCCATGGGGAACACCAGTTTTGTTTGTTAAAAATAAAGGTGGAACATGGCACATGTGCATTGACTACCAGAGGCTTAACAAGGTGACTATTAAGAACAAGTGTCCTCTGCCACGAATCAATGATCTATTTGACTAGCTACAAGGAGCAAAGGTCTTCTTCAAAATTGATCTCAGGTCAGGTTATCATCAGCTCAGAATCAAGAAATCTGATGTACATAAGATATCCTTTAGGACATGTTATGGGCATTATGAGTTCCTAGTCATACCATTTGGATTGACTAATGCTCCAGCTATGTTCATGGATCTCATGAATAGGGGTTTTCAAGGAATATCTGGACCAGTTTGTTATAGTATTTATAGATGACATTCTGTTTTATTCCAAGAGCGAAGAGGAATATAAGGAACATCTCAGGATAGTGTTGCCAACATTAAGGGAGAAGGAGCTTTATGCCAAATTTAGCAAGTGTGAATTTTGACTTCATAAGGTGATATTCCTTGGACATGTAATTTTGAAGGATAGGGTATATGTCGATCCGAGGAAAATTGAAGTAGTAGTGAAATGGCATGCACCAAATACAGTGGCAGAAGTGAGAAGCTTTATGGGTTTGGCAGGTTATTATAGGAGGTCTGTTGAAGGATTCTCCATAATAGCTGCTCCAATGACCAAGTTATTAAGGAAAAATCGAAAGTTTATCTGGAGTGATGAATATCAAAAGAGCTTTGAGGAACTTAAGCACAGATTGACAAGTGCTCCAATTCTGATCTTACCCATGGGAGATGAGGGCTATACAGTTTATAGTGATGCTTTAAGAAAGGGTTTAGGTTGTGTGTTAATGCAAGGAGACAAGGTAATAACTTATGCCTCGCTACAGCTAAAACCTTATGAATTGAATTACCCGAACCATGATTTAGAATTAGTAGTAATAATTTTTTCCTTGAAAATTTGGAGACATTATCTGTATGGAGTTCAAACGAGGATTTTCACAGATCATAAAAGTCTCAAGTACTTATTGAGTCTGAAAGAGTTGAATTTGAGACAGAAAAGGTGGTTAGAGTTGCTTAAGGATTATGACTTGTTGATCAAATACCACCCAGGCAAGGTAAATGTAGTGGTCGATGCCTTGAATAGGAAATCCTCCATAGCCTATGTTCATACGATTTATCTACCATTGTTGAAATAGATGGCAAGGCTTAGAATAAGCTTGAAAGAGGAGGAACTCGATTGCATTATTGCTAATTTCATAGTGAGATCAATACTCAGAGAGAAGGTTAAGGAGTTACAAGAACAAGATGCAGATTTGAACAAGTTCCGAGAAGAAATTAAGAATGGCAAGCAATCTGAAGTGGAAGTGAGGGATAATGGACTTATGGTTGTAGGCAATAGACTTTGTATTCTGAATGTCAAGGAGGTAAAGGATGAGATACTCGACGAGGCACACAATGCGCCTTATGTCATACTGAAGTAAATTACACTTTAATATAAAATTCACATACAATATACGAGATACACAAGAAGGGGGGTTGAATTGTGTATTCTTTTCGTGAATACAAAAACTTTAA
>JANQBM010000004.1:12813535-12839560 GCA_025594535.1 Erythroxylum domingense | reverse complement strand
TGATAATAATAATAATAATAATAAAATTAATAATAATAAGTAGAATAATAATAATAATAATAGTAATAATAATAATAATAATAATAATAATAATAATAAATTAACAAGAATAATAAAATCAATAATAATAATAATAATTAATATAATTGATAAAATTAATAATTAGTAGAAAATTAACAATTATTATTATTATTAATACGAATAACAAAATTAATAAGAATAATAAAAATTATTATTATTATTATTATTATTTAAAAATTAATAATAATAATTAATTAATTAATTAATTAATTAATAAAATTAATTATAATAAGAATAATAATAAGTAGAAAGTAATAATAATAATAAATTTAGTAATAATAATAACAATAATAATAATAATAATAATAATAATAATAATAATAATAATAATAATAATAAGATGTAATTGATAATAATAATAAGATGTAATTATTATTATTATTATTATTATTATTATTATTATTATTAAATGTAATTGATAAAAATAATAAAATTGGTAATAATAAAATTAATAATAAGTATAAATTTAACAATAATAATAATTAAGAATAATAAAACAATATTATATAATTAAAATATTAAAAATGAAAATTTAACATTTAATAATATAACTTGTATTACAAATTAACGTTATTTAACAATTTTAATTTTTATTCGATAGGGATATAAATGAAAATACAAATCAAAATTAAATTACATTGCATGAAATACTTATGCATATCAAGAATTATAATAAGAATTCACCCAACTTTCCTACTAGAGTCCTTATAAGTATCCAAATATGTAAATATCTTTACTTTCTATAGATTTATTTTCTGAAGAATCAGATTCCAAATTCACTTTACTTTCCCGCTAACCAAACAGGGTCTTATAGTTTTTAGTTTTAATTTTTAATTTTTTATAATTTTTTGTTTTTAGTTTTTATTTTCTTTTAAACAAAAACAAAAACATGTTTAATTATTAATGTTAATGTGATCATCATATTTATTATATTAATTTTTTAATATTTAAAAATATAATTAAATTATTTATAATTGTTAAAAAATAAAAAGAAAAACAAAAGATAGATAGCCATGGGCTGCCTATCAATGGGCTTTTCTGGTAATTTTGGAATGGGCTAACAAGTTATGAAATAAAAAAGTTCCAATAAATAATAATAATAATAATATAAGGAAAAGTAAGAAAGGAGGGAAAGTGAAAATCCCGAAACTTTTAGGGAGTTTTCCCACCAAAACCAAAATTCAAATATCAATTTAACCAAAAACCACCCCCCGACTTCTTTTTCTGTTAAACGCGACAACTTCTCTTCTCTCTGCTTCTTTACCCTTACAGGTTCACATCTCTCTCTCCCTTTCAATTCAAATCTTCCAAGCTTTAAATTCATTAGGATTATGGTTTATCTTTCTGTCTGATACATGTTTTGGTGTATGTAAAATAGAATTTAAGAGCCCATGGCTGGAAAAGGAGGAAAGGGTCTTCTGGCATCCAAAACCACTGCAGCTAACAAAGACAATGACAAGAAGAGGCCTGTTTCTCGCTCTTCCCGTGCCGGCATTCAGGTTACTTGTTTAAGTACTACTACTACTTCGCTTTCTTGGTTTTCTTTTTTCTTTTTTCAACTTTCCAAGTTGGGGATTCATGATTGATGTGTAGTTACTGTTATCTTAATGTTATTCAATCAGAAAGATTACATTACATGGCTACATATTAATGTTTGTCTAGGATTTTGCTTTGGCTGATAGTTGAAATATACATTTTTAATGCAACTAACCTGGTTACCATCCTAGGCGGTACGGCAAAATTCTGTTGGAAAATGAATTTAAGGATAGAAGAAAGTTTTGTCCTTGAGAATCTCTTTTTCATCTTTCAAATAATAGTCCAGCTATTGAACCATACTTTCTGTAAGTGTCAAAACAAAATTTGCAGAAATTTTCTTGTTTAACATTCAACAAATATTCACACTTTATTTGTGTTTTTAGCTATGATTACTGGGTAATGATTATTTGTGGCTTTTGGATTGACGTTTCCAGTTTCCGGTCGGTCGCATTCACCGTCACCTCAAGCAAAGGATAAGTGCCCATGGACGAGTTGGGGCAACTGCTGCTGTCTACTTGGCTTCAATTCTAGAGTATCTGACTGCTGAAGTTCTTGAGCTTGCTGGGAATGCCAGCAAGGATCTGAAAGTCAAGAGGATCACACCAAGGCATTTGCAGTTAGCCATTAGAGGTGACGAAGAACTTGACACTCTGATCAAGGGAACCATTGCTGGTGGTGGTGTCATCCCTCATATTCACAAGTCCCTTATCAACAAAACCACCAAAGACTGAGTTTGCTTGCATACAAATGACTTCGTCTTGTATTGTATCGGCTGAGCAGTTATTATGCATCTTGTTTGTGACATTACTTAGCATATTGCAGGCTTGCATGGGCCTACAACTTGTTGGTTAGCTGTATACTGTTTGACTTTGTAGGTTAATTCCTCTAGGATAGATGTTTATGTTTAGATTTAGACTGCAGTTTGTTTGGATTGTTGACTCAAATTCCTTGCTCTTTCCGACTGATATTCTGAAGTCAAGCTCTTGACCTTAGCTTATGGAACCGGTACTAAACTGTTATCCAGTCCTAGTAATACTTTATGATTACTAGTCGATAAATCTTTTTCTTTTAAAATATTTGCACCAGAAAATGAAAAGTCTGTTGTATTCTGCTTTTTATAAATTTTCTGGTTTTCTTTCTTATCAAGCAAGTTGCTTGGTTTATACAGAACATTTTTTTATTAGAAAGAGGTCAAGGAGCAGATAAAACATAGTTTTACGGTAAAATAAAAATGTTCGAGTGCCTAATAAGGTCATTGAAAATGATCTCTTAATATTGATCACGTTGATTAAGAGAAGTATTAACGTATTCTACAATATCTCTTAGTTAACCAAATTCCTGTAAATTAGCCTTTATTTTTTCCTAACATTATGTACATTAATGATGTATTTTATTTTATTGATTTATTGCATGGCTTAGAGACATTTACAATGTATAAATAGGAGCATGTATGTTTTTTTTTACACAAAAATACAAATTATTTTGTCATTTTTTATTTCTACATGATATCAGAGCTTTCTTTGTAACAAAAGGAGTCGTACTTTTGGAGCTTTTTATTTCTTACTCTCAAGTATTTTGCTTTTATATTTTGGGTTCAAAAATTAGCTCGAAAAATATTTTTCTATACATCAAATTGTTCCTCATCATTTTTAGATTACATTGGTGCAAATTTTGCAACTGGACGACGTCCTGCATTTTCACATGCGTCATCAAAAGTCATTATTTTTTGGAAACTTAGTTGTAGAATCATTGGAGGAAAAAGACAATTTAAACGACATCATTTCACTCAATCACAAAATAGATCCACGGCAATGCCATGTTAGTGACAAATTTATGTCACGTCAACACAACGTCAATGAAAGTCGGTGTCATGTTAATGTTGTGTTGACATGTGTCCTATTGTCATTGTTACATGTGTTGTCCTCTTAGTCGTCCATATGTCCACCTTGTTCGGGTCAAATTTGTCATTTCGGTTAAGTTCAGTTCGACAATTGACTAAAACTTTGACCGTTTGATTCAACACTTTTTAATTTGGGTTCTTTGTAAACCAAACCGGTTCTTGAGGTTTCTTGACGCCCTGAATCCAATTTTGAGCTCAGAATAACCAAATTCAATCTCTATAAATAGATTTTCTCCTATCTTATTGCATTCTTTTATTATGGATGCTTATAAACTTCTCCAATACATTTCCGACCCTATTAATATCACCTTTGATGGCACCAACTATGATCTTTAGGTTGAGAAAATGTGTAATTTTCTTAAGGGAAGGCTTCTTTGGCATATTGTTACTAGAGAAATACCTAAACCCATTCAAAAGAAAAATGAAGACATTGACGTATTCACCAAATGGTTAGTGGCATGGGATGGCATGAACCATCAAATCTTAATATGGTTTGGAAATATATGTGCCAAAGCCATCAAACTTGACTTTCAAAGGTTTGACACAGCTCAAAAGGTATGGAATTTTCTGAAAAATCGTTACTCTGTATTAGATGATGTCCATCGATTTCAGCTTTACAGGAAACTCCATCGAACGCAACAGCAACCTGGATATACAATACATACTAGCATTTGGGGATCCTATCTGGCCTAGTCTTGATGCTATTATGCTCTATGCAAATCTTCGAGATTGAAAACATATATGACACTTGTTTATGACTCTTGAGGATGAATTCAAACTCATTCGCATCTCTCTTCTTTATAGAGGAACTCTACCAAATCTTGACATTATCATTAAGGAGCTCATTTCAGAGGAAAGTTGTCTTAATATGCTCCAACTTGAAATTTTTGTTTTATCTACTGATGTTATCCTTACAACTCATACCCAATCTCAGGCCTCTTAAAATTCAGGTAAGAAGTATTATAAAGGATCTTGCAGCTACTATAAAAAGCACGGATATCATATCTCTGAATGTAGAAAACGGCTCAAATAAAACTCTGGACAAGGTAATTCTTTTAAATCTCCCCAGCTTGCTTCCACTACTGCTGCTGCCACTGAGGGGCCCATAGAAAGCACTTCTCCCAAATTCTCCTTAAAAGACCTTCATGCCCTTCTTCAACAACTTCAACTATATTCTGGTACAGTCTCCTCCTCTGCCCTATTTGTCACATTACGTGCTTCAAAATCTTAGTATCTTGATTTTGCCTGTTGTAATCATATGACATCTGAATCATTTATCCTTGAATCTTTAACCATGCCATCTATTCCACATATTTTTCACACTGCCAATAATTCTACTATGCGTGTACAACATATAGGCACTGTTACTTCTACATTACATTTACCTGAAACCTTTCTTGTTCTCAAACTCTTATTAAACTTTATTTCTGGTGGATAATTATGTGAACTTGGTGTTAATGTATCTTTTTTTAGTCATGGCTGTATTATACAGGATCCACAGACGGGCAAGATCCTTGGGAAGAGGCATAAGGTTGGACGGTTGTTTGAGCTTATTTCACTAAATCTTCCCTTAAAGCTTGTAATCGGTACTGTCACTTCTCATATCTGACACTCTCGATTGGGTCATCCTTCTTCCTCTAGATTAGGGTCTTTAATCTCTAGTGGTACTATATGTCATATTAAAACTAAACAATTTGATTGTGTTCCTTGTTAACTTTCTAACATCATGCTTTACCATTTTCTAATAATGACTCTATCTCTTTAGCACCTTTTGATCTAATTCATTCTGATATTTGGGGCCCTGCACCTCATGAAGCTATAGGTGGCATGAAATATTATGTGATCTTTATTGATGACTTTTCCCGTTATACTTGAATTTATCTTATGTGCCATAGATCTAAACTATTCTCCATTTATTCTTACTTTGTTAATATGATTCGCACTCAGTTCTCTTGCAGATTAAAGTTTTTAGGATTGATAACGCAATGGAATACAAAGATACAAACTTTCTCAACTTTCTTAATCAACAAGGAATCATCATTCAAAGATCTTGTCCAAACACATCTTAACAAAATGGTCGGGCCGAATGCAAACATAGACATATTCTTGACACTACTCGAGCCCTTCTTTTATCATCTTCCTGTCCTGAAATCTTTAGGGAGAAGTAGCCTTTACTTGTTATATATACTATCAATCATATTCCCTCTCCTACCATAGATAATATCTCTCCTTATGAGCCCTTATTCAATCATGCTCCTAATTATCAGTCTCTTAAAGTCTTTGGCTGTGCATGCTTTATTCTCTTACAATCTCATGAACACACCAAACTTGATCTATTGAGCCTCCATAACCCCGCTGTCGATCCTCTCGAATAAGCAACTCTCTACTTGTCTTAAAGACTTCCATGTTTATTCTACTATTATTTCTCTATATGAACTTCGCACATATCGCAAGGCTAGCTCTAATCCTTTATGGCAGCAAGCAATGACAGATGAATTATAGGCTCTCTCCAACGTCAATACTTAGAAGTTAGTTGACCTACCTTCAGATAAGTCTATTATTAGCTGTAAATGGGTCTGCAAAATCAAGACTTGAGTTGATGGCTCAATTGAAAGATATAAGGCACAATTAGTTGCCAAAGGATTTACTCAAGAATATGAAGAATATGGAGTTGATTATGAGAAAACCTTTGCTCTAGTAACTCATCGCACTTCAGTCCGTAGCCTTATTGTCGTAGCAACAAGTAGGCATTAGGAGTTATTCCAAATGAATATCAAGAATGCCTTTCTTAATGGTGATCTTCAGGAAGAAGTATACATGAAACCTCCACCTGGGTATGAGCATCCACCTAATAAAGTTTGTTGTCTCCGTAAAGCCTTATATGGCTTTAAGCAAGCTCTTCGAGCATAGTTTTCTAAATTCAGCTCCACCATCAACCGTCTTGACTTCACATCCAGTTCTTATAATCATGCCTTGTTTATCCAAAAATTAGATCAAGGGACACTCTTCTCCTTCTATATGTTGATGATATGATAATAACTGGCGATGACACTCAGGGGATCACCACTCTTAAATCCTATCTTCATCAACGACTTGAAATGAAAGATCTAGGTCCCTTGAGCTATTTTTTAGGCCTTGAAGTATCTTCTAAATGATTCATGTTATTACTTATCTTAAGCCAAGTATGCTACTGATCTTATCTCTCATGTTGTTCTCACTAATACTAAGATTGCTAACACTCCATTTGATTCTAATAATCATATCTCTGCCACTGATAAAACTCCTCTGAGTGATGGTACACTTTATCGATAACTTGTTGGTAGTCTCATATATCTTATTATCACTCGCCCAGATATTGCTCATGCAGTTCACATTGTTAGTCAATTCATGTCTGCATCACGTACAACTCACTTCTCTGTTGTTCTTAGTATACTCCGATATATTCGAGGTACTCTGTTTCATGGACTCCACTTTAGTGATTCATCTTCATTAGATTTACGTGCATACTCTGATGTTGACTAGGATGGGGACCCAATTGATCGTCGATCTACCACTAGGTACTGTTTCTTTCTTGTCACATCTCTCATTTCTAGGCGTAGCAAGAATTAAACAATTGTTTCTTGCTCAAGCACTGAATCAGAATATCGAGCCCTCATTGACACTACCTCTCAACTTTTACTATTACGATGGTTACTTCAAGACATTGGTGTCACGTTCTTTTCAACACTTCCTCTCTTCTGTGATAATTATAGTGTCATGCAAATTACTCACAATGATGTCTTTCATGAACGAACTAAACACATTGAGATTGATTGTCATCTTGTGTGTCATCATGTACTTCATAGAACCATACAACTTGTCTTAATCTCATCTTAAGCACAAATTGTTTATCTATTTACCAAATCACATCCACATCGATGTTTTCAAGATCTTCTCTTCAAACTCAAGTTATCATCGTCATTATCATCTTGACTTTGAGGGGGGATATTAACGCATATCACACAATATCTCTTAGTCAACCAAATCCTTGTAAATTAGCCTTTATTTTCTCCTCAAATCATGTACATTAATGTTGTATTTTATTATGCTGATTTGTTGCTTTAATTAGAGACATTTACAATGTATAAATAGTAGCATGTACGTCGTTTTTTACACACACAAAAATACAAACATCTTCTTCAATTCATTCTATCATTCTCTATTTCTACAAGAAGGTCAACCGTCTGAAAATGATGCATTTGGAACTTAAACAAAACAAGCATTGACGAGTTAGATTATATCAGAGCTTTGGTTAAGATGGCGCAGCCTACCTGTTAGTATTTAGTATTTGTCAGTAATGTAGGCATTTTGATCGATTAAGACGTTAATGTAATTAGTATTAGCAGTCTTTTTATTTTGGGATAAGTTTCTGACCAAAAACAATTTCTTGTTTAATCATTTTAGGAGTCCATTAGAAACTCCACCAAAGAATCGAGTAACCTGTAAGTAAATGAATAATGAAAATAAAAGAAGCATCAAAACCGTATGTCTCCAGCTACTCGTGGGGTTACTTTAAGCTACCCTCATCTTTTTGGAGTTGTTTACTTGAGCGTAATCTACTGTACCTACTTTTAGGGGCTTGCTTGTCTTTATCGTTGAAGATCTAACCTTGAGGATACTGATATCTAAATCATTTGCATATGGGCCATTCTAGTTAAGCCGGCCGGGACTGACCATGTACATAGTATTATCAATTCAAACTGAATTTCTTATGTACGTTTGTTTGTGTAAATCAGGCAGGAACATGTTGTATGGCTTGACACGAAGTTTTTGCCACACAGCAAAATGGATTGATTTTTAAACAATTTAGATATATTCATTAATTGGTTGATGCCAAAATTATTGACTTCCTTCACAACAGTAGTTTAGATTAGTAAATCTGTGGCTTTCACCAACTGCCAAATAAAAGAGCCCACTTTCGAAGGCTTTCTTAAACAATGGCTATCCTTAGCCATAGCATCTGAAAGCAAAACAAGGAATATTTAGAGTGTGCAAAGCTCCAAAAGTCCAGACTACAGGATCTCATGTATGAGACGTCTTTAAAATGCTCTTCTTTCTTATTTGTCCCCCCTCCACAACAATTTTACACTACCAATCACTCTGCTACATTTTCTTCTTCTTCTTCAAATATGGAACCGAAACTTCTCTTACCAACGAGAAATCTTATTCCATTCCGCCCTCCGTTGAACCGCAGAAGCAAGCTGAGTTACTCAACAGTTCTGGCCGTGCTGGCGAGGCCAACAGATAATTTTAGAAACAGCTCCAAACCAGCAGATATTCTTCCAGGACTAACGGGGAAGACTGTTTACAATGATAACTGGTTTGAACAGCTAGCAGTGAACCACCTATCCCAGAGCGTCCAAGCTGTAACAGGTTAGTTTCCATTTGATGCTTTTAGTTTTTACGCATATATAGCGTTATTCTCTGAGGAAACATATATTGCAGAGATGAGAAATAGCAAGAGTGGTTATGATAGCTTGGTGCAGGCAGCAGTAGATGCGTCCAGAAAATTCAGGCTCGTAGAACAAAGAGAGATTGTGATCCAAGCTCTCCATAAAGCCATTCCAGAAGTGATCCTTAATCTGGCAAGTTGATTGTTTCTTGTTTTTATCATCCTGAGCTTTATCTCCTTCGCTGGATCACGATCATGCATAGTTGCATACTTAACGATGAATGAGTTGTGGAATGTTGCCATCTTGATAGAGCTGTAAAATTTTTGTAAATATATGATTGTACGATAACAATTAAGGATTGTTTTGTCTTAAACCTAAATCACGTCGACTCAATTCTCAGCATTTCTATTTTTTATTAATATGATGCCAGATCAAAGCAGTGCTTCCTCAGAGTAAATTTACACGAGAATACTTTGCCACTTTTACAACCTTGTTTTTTGCTTGGCTGGTCGGACCATGCGAGGTAACTGTATATTTAAATACATGAGCATCATGGCAGAATCCTGCTAATCCTGTACAGCCATATGCATGTCTAAATTTAAGTCTTTATCACAAAACAGGATTAGCCTTACTTTCAATTGAAAATTGAAGTTTTTAGCTAAGAAGAAAACTGTTCATCGCCATTGTTTTTAGGAACGCACCACCACATAATATGAACAAACCCAGTCTCCTGTTATCTACCTCAGACCAAGTTGTGCATTTGCATTGGTATAACATACTACACTAGAGATACAAAGAAGTGAGGTTGGAACATAGAGTTAAATCTTACACTATGGGATGATACACCCAAACGGGCTTATTGGAATGAATAAATAACTCATGGAAACCACTAATTTTGAAAAAAAAAAAAAAGGAAAACATAACACATTACCTTCTTTTTTTTGGTTACTCTTTTATTTATTTATTTTTTTATAGTTCCAAATGATAAATTAGCTCCCAGGTATAACCCTCTCCCTCTCCCTCTCCCGCTCCATCTATTATAAACTAAATCTTTGTAGTTATTTGTTACACAAAGCAGCTGGTTTCAACTGCTACCATGACAGAATTTTGAGAACTAACCACCGGAACATAACAAAACGTCCTCCAAAGCGATGCACACACATGCACTAAAATCTACTTCGTCAGGTCTGATGTCGATATTAAGTCATATACGTATACTAATGGGGCTCATCTTATCGACATATAAACAAACACAAGGTGCGGGAGTCCGAGTTCAACGGGACAGCAGAAAAGAATGTAGTCCACATAAAAAAGTGCAGGTACCAAATTTATTGCTTTTCACAGTAGCACTTGTCTATTTGAACCAAGAATAGGGTCCCATATCCACCTACCTTGTACACTTTTCATCGCCAAAAGCACCTCCTCCAATGGCTTGCTTCTAGACTCCCTTCCCATCTCCATTACCATCACGAACACCATAAGTAATGCCCATCATCATCAAAGTACTCATTGCTCTTGCCATTATACTAAATTCAACAGTTTTTACTTGTATCACATTTCGCAGATTTTTGGAGGAGACCAATTGTGTTGGGATGTGTACTAATCTCTGCAAAGTGCCAACTCAGACGTTTATTAAGAACTCCATGGGAATGGCTGTCAATATGGTTCCTAGTAAGATTCATCCATCTCAAAATAAATTATATACATGGGCAAATTGCCAAGGACATAATGCCTACTTCCTATTAGGACATAATACCTACTTCCTATTTTCATGACTGCTGCAGAAATTTTTTATTTGCTAACCAACTTTCACGAGAACTTCATCTTGGAGTCCATGAGTATTTGAGTAACCCGTTATACCTGTACTAGAGGTCAAGCAACCAACAATAAAAAGCTTGCAAATATTAACAGATCAGACAATCACCAGGGAATCATTTTGTTTCTAAAGCATAGGATTTCTTTCACGGTCTTCGTCACTTGATAGGCATGGTCTCCCTATTCCTGTAAAATAAAAAATTAAATGCAAAGTTTGTAAATTCTTGATTCAAGTTGGAAAAAAGACGATAGATTTCTTGGACTAGAAGAGTTGCAATAGGAATTAAAATCGATAAACTTTCCTCTTATAGTAATTGAATAACAGAGACAGAAAAAGGGATCACACTTGAAGGAGTAATAGTAACTGCATTAGTGAATGTGGAGGCTAAGCTCATCATGTCAATGGAGGGCCCCAGGCTAAAGCATTTAGGTGCACACTGCTATTAGAACCATCCAATCTCACTTGAGAGTTGTGGAAAATAGATTAAACATTACTGCATAAATTGCATATCAAATTGAGACATTGGCATCTGAATTATGGACTGTAAACTAATACACTTCATGAATAATGCTGCTTACTCTACCATGCTAAATGCAGAGACACTGATACTCAACTGTTTCCCTTGAAATCAACCATTAATGTTTAACCTCGTCTGCATATAACATGAACAAAGCCACCTATATAACTTGCTAGTGACTCCTGTTTCCAATAAATACTAAAAGCTCAGGTTACCAATAGTCTAATCCACCAAATGCAGTTCATATTGTATTGCTGTCAAATTATTTTGCAGATTTTGAAGATATGAGTTGTGAGATAATATTTGGTCAGGATCCTCCCGCATTAACTGAAGATGCAGCATTCAATCAACCATGCTATAAATTATGTACGACTCCATCACATTTCTTCGAAAATATATGTTTGCATATAAGCCGATGCATGTTCATTTATCTCCCTTGGACATTTCCTTTTGATGCACGAAACCAACTCATATTAACCCACCCCATTTTTAAACAAATACAATAGGTTCTAAAAAATTCCGACTGTCTGACCTTTTCTGTATAAACCTTTGCAGGCAAAGCAAATCAAAAGCACATAATGAAATGTTCCAGCTAAGAAAGTTATTTGGAAGCAAGCATTTGTGGATAGACCACCTATTTGATGACTGATAATTCTTCCCTACGGTTTATGCGACAATGTTTGGATCATAAAAGTCTTCGTAAGAATATAGACCAAATGCCAAGGAACATTCAGCACATACGGGGAAACAAAATTGATGTCAAGTCAGTGGTAAGTTGACATCACATAGTGAGTGCAACTGCACTAGAGTTTGTGCTTTCGGCTTTTCCTTTTCTTTCGAAGAGGTCAGCTTCCTTTCTCTTAATGTTTTATATTCTTCACTTGTATTCTCACACTATACTCATAACATAATAATTCATAACTTCTCGTGTCAAGGGGCCAATCAAACTTCTCATAGTTATTTAACATTTGGGCTGATAGAGCCAAATCCAAAAGTTGATGTAAAGAACACAAGAACATTAACATAGAAGGGGATTTCCCTCTGACTTCTCTCCAAGACCTACACGGTTTATTGACATTTTCTTTTCACATGCTTTGTCAAATAAATGGCGTGTAAACAAAATCCAGAAAATTTTGAAAAAAGTTTGTATTAAGTTTAAAATAAGATGGTGACCGGAATCATTAGAAAGAACATACAGCTCAAAAAAGTAACTGTGCGTTTATAGAACCAGTGGTGTAAAGTCATCAACTGTGTTATTGTAATCACATCTATGGCAATAAGACTTCTATGTCTCGGTTGCTATGAATTTAAGATATGACTAAAAAAAAATGATCACTTCTGATTACGAGTACAAGACACGAAACATGTGGACCACACAAAAATGAAACATGTATCATTAAGATGTTATTGAGCACAATCACAGCCAGGGAAAGGAAACCCAAAAGTTCAAACAGAAATTATGTTAGATTTTCAGAGAGACCAAATTTCAGAACAAACTTTTTTTTTTTCTTAAGGAAGAAAAGTTTGGAGGCTACTCTAATAGCAGGGAAACTAATTCTCCAGAGGCTTCTTGCAGTTTTGATAGCGATCGGACTGGAAATAGCTCTACTCCTTTCACATAAGCCACATGGCCTTTTTAGTGTTTAAATTGTTTCGGCTGAAGTTATATTGTAGGGTTCTTGTGCAGCAGGATGGCCCGTGATTGTCTCCCACCTTGTATGTCTTGTCAACATACTAAAGTAAAATTCTTCTGCTGTCTTTTCTGTCTCCTTGTGAGAACAAGTGATTAATTCCCCCACTAATTAAGAATTATAGATCAAAGTGGACACGAGGTTCCTTAATGTTTAAAATCATTGTTGTTTTATTCTAATAGGACGACATTGGAATCTCAATAGGGCACAGAACATTCATATGGAAGTAATGCGTCTGAAAGAGACCAGAGAATAGGATCACCTTGTTCATGTTTTTATGAAGCTATATTTTCCACGCACTCTCTTTATATAAATTCAAATGTAAGCCTAAAAGTAGATGCAAAAAGTAAAAAAGAAGTACAAACTTGAGCATGGACACAAAAACAAGTGTTGATACTGTTGAAATTGCAAAGAAACTATATCATATTCTGTATCTTATGAAACCCTGAAAGGTTGGCAAAATATTGAAAGACTTGTAAGTTGTATAGGTTAATGTGCATGTCATACACAAGCTGGATAACTGTCCTTATTGAACCTATATGCTTAGCACATTCTATATCGTTGATGCAAATTTGGAAAATGTCAATCATGTGATTTGAGGTTGTAAAGCTACCGACCGCCAATAAAAGTGAGTATTTTGATTAATATTAATGGTATTCAATACTACTTGAACGCGGGTAAGTTAGACCAACATAAGGAAGAAGAACGGTGTGCTATTAAATTATGCCAGAGGCTGTGAAGAAAACCACGAGTAAATGCCGTACAAACCGTCGGCGGCAATCATCACGATGGAGTGGTATGGATGATTTTTAATAGCTCAATTGCCTTCATGCATAAGGCTAATTTCTGAAATGGCATACCTCATATTGGGGCTCCCGGGTCCTGTCATCCAAGAATTAACAAAATTTAGTTCCTATTTGGGAAATAATCTACCCCAACTTCAATATAGTTGTATCAATAAGAAAATGCAATCTAATCTATAATTCTTTCCTTTTGAATTCCATTTCCACTCCCATTCTCATCCTATTTGAAGTTTAAATTACTTAAAAGGCCAAAATTATATATTGAAATGCGTGATAATATCCATTTAGTACAACTAACAATAATCTGCAGAAAGTTGTACATTAAACATGCAGGTATGAACATTAAGATATAGATCAAATGATTCCATAAGTGAAGTAAATCCAAATGCATTCACCATCTTCCAGTGATCGCTAATTAAGTAGATCATTTGGCCGTTAAAGTAGGAAGGAAAAAAAAAGTAGGAAGCTTAGTCAAAAGATGGATGAAGTACAATATGCAAACAAACAAAGGAACATATAAAAAGATCAACCTAACCTAAAACGCAGTATACTCTAAACGTAAAATAGCAGAGAAAGAGACAGTTCTTATTGGCGTTGGAATTTGGAAGGAGAGAGCAAGTTACCACTAAGATGCAGGCCTAGAGCTCCCGCAATGTTGACAATGCCGCGACTGGATCAGTGAAAACTAACCACTGGTTGTTCATCTAGGCCCAAACAATGTGGCCTTGGACTGGACATTGTTTTCTGGATCCGTGATAGTTTTTGTTTGTATTCCTTGCTTTCTCAATTTTGGAATCAGAAGCAAATCAAAAACCAAACAATGACATAAATAGGAAATGGGGCATTTTGAAAAGGTGTTGTGGTTGGAGTAGGACCGTGGGCTTTCTATAATTGTTTTCCTCTTTAACTGAAGCAACCAATTAACTACCTGTAGCATTGCGAACAATTAACTTGGGAATGGGAGATCAGACCACCTTCTTACATTTTGAATTTCATCTTCATCTGCTGAAGGTGAAGGTCTCCAAGAGAGGAGACAAGCAGGCCATTCTTGCCAGGAAATAATAATATCACTAAAACAAACAACCATCCAGTACAGTACCCCTCCAAATTCCAAATGGCAGTAGTGGAAATGTGGGCGTGCCAGTGCACCATCCACGTCTCTTAACGCAAACGTATACAAGCTTGTGCCCTTTTCAGGTGACAAAAGGACCCCAGCCTTTTCTACTTGTAAAGTAGGACTTGAGACTTCATTGGGCCTATGCCTGCCTGTCTATACTACCAACGTAGCACTTCTTAGCAAGCTAGGAGGCCTGTGCTGAACAGATTTCAGTTCTAATTAATTAATTTTTATCTTATTTTATTAAACTTTATTGACATAAATATATAATTAAAATTGATTGGAACAAAATTAAAACACAGCAAGTGCTGACCTGTACCCGTGCCTATAATTGCTATTTTTATTGGTTAAGACTTGGACTTGAATGGTAATGTAAATTCCAATACAAATCTGGGTCAATGTACTGTCCAACTTACACCCCCTCGTCATCATGGGATCACTGACAAGCGCTCACAATACACTCAAACAAAAGGCAAAGGCCCTCCCATTCTTCAATAACACTCAGATTACTTCACCTACCCTAACCCATCTGCTTCCTGTATTAATAAGCTCCAACTAGAAAAAGCTCCTTTCTTCATTTCATTTCATTTTTCGCTTGCCCATTGTAACGTACGCTTTCCTCTTCCTTAACCCCACTCATTTTCACTTTCCAGCTAAATGGTCAACACACTTTTTAAAAAAATAAAGCCTGCGTGCCAAACTCACAGGAAACAATGTTGTTGACCACAATTTTCAGAGGGGAGGCTGTGCGATGGAATGATTACTTACACTTATTTGAGACAAAAGCCTATGAACCTAACCATTCTTTTAATAATAAGAACTAACACACATCCTCCCCAAATATATATATATATATATATATATATATATATATTTGGGGAGGATGTGTGTAGCGGTTAGTTCTTATTATTAAAAATCTTCTATCCAATTATTTTACAGGATGCTAAAGTGAACGTTAGACTTGCCTGGTTTTCAGTTGGCTTAAAAAAATTAAATATGTATATATATATATATATATATATATATATAGAGGAACTAGACACACGAAAACACGGGACGGGGCGGTAGCCAAAGGGGAAAAGGAAATGCTCAAATGATAATGCAGCCTATATATTGTCATTAATTTTAGAAGACCAACTTTCTTCGGGGAACTGTAATCTGCATCTGATTCCACTTTCCGGAAAATGCAGCCAGGTCTCGGATTGTTTCGCTGATCAAGTCCTTGAATATCAACCGCTCGATGTCTAAAACAGCTTCAGACATCTCGATCGGACAATCACCCCACCCATTAACAGCGTCCCCTGCGGCTGCCAGGTCCTTTTTAAGCACCCCACATATGACCTCAAACAAGTCATCCGACGAGTCTCTCTCCCGAATTCTCTGAAACTCTGACCATATTTCCTGCAACGAAATTGGCCCACAGCTGAAATTCACCCAGCTACCAGTTTTCCATGGTGGCAACTGTTTCTTCCGATCGAGGATCTCTGTGATGGTATCAAATGTAAGCTTTCTTTGTAGTGTAGAGACCTTGGAGGCGTCCTTTCCTTTGAGATATTGCTGTTTTTCTAACAGTAGGAAGACTTCAGAGTCTTCAGGCAAATAAATGGAAGCACGTAGGATATCAGATATGTATATGTAATCGCAATCACTTGAATTCTCCTTCGATTTGCACTGCATTGGCGAGATTGCCGGGCTCCAAATGTCATCCTCCATGTCAGCAAATAATTGATCTGAATTTTACCCATAAAACGGTTACTTGTCAGCCACCAAAGCCAACCTCTTTTTCTTTTATTTGCCTTGATAACAAAAGCTTTAGCACAATAACAACATACATACAGGGTATATATGTTAAATGTTAAATGTTTACTCCACTTCTGATCTGAAGCCAGATAAACAGTGTCTACATCAATCAGTGCGAAGCATGACAATAACTAAGGCATTGACATGCTGACAGAAAAAGGAAATAGTCATTAAAAGGAAAACCACACTCTTGTTAAAGCATAGAGTGGGCCATTATGAAAAGAACGCCAAGAAGACATTAAAAGAAAAAAAAATGATCTGTAATTTACCATAACATTCAATAGACAATACCCAGTCGAGTTTTAGTTTAGAGAAAGGAGGAAGTGTGCTTGGATTTTCTCACATCAGGCAATTTTCTTGGTTGAGCTTTTTCCGTTTTCCATTACAGCTGTTACATTTGTGACATACAAGGATATGACTATTGGGCATCGTTTGTGAATAACAATTATCCTCATCCGCACCCCACGTGAGAGTATCCTCCTTTTCCTTCTACTTATAAGAAGCGGTCCGGGTCCCCACTGATTATGATCACTATTACTAGTTATCTATTCCACAGTCCTGGAGTTAAATATCATCTGATAATTCGAAGTTCATTTATGAAGATGTTGTATGAATACTAATAGCATCCCACAAAATAACAACTTTCTCACTTTTCCTGCCCGCGGTTCAAGGAAATGAAATCCCGTAACCTCTTCTCTTCTTCTCTGCCTCCTAACATTAAACGCGTTAGATAAACCGCTCCGCTCATAACTGCACTCCTCCAGACAAATTATGGCTGATTTGAGTTTTAGTATGCCTAAGTTAAATACTGGTGTAATGACTGTATTTTGACTACTCCAAGACATGACTCATTAAGGGACCACCACGCAAACTACAGGTATACCTAGATCTATTGGCCTGACGACTGAGGAGAAGGCTTCAGATTCAGAATCATTTTTTTAAAATTAAAAAAAAAAAAAGAAACAGACGTCATCCGAAATGCATATCTAGCAATCAGAGTGTTAGTACAGAAGACACCAATTGAGCACGCATTAAAATTTGGTGGCAGAGTCCCTTACCTTTGAAATCAATGCTCCGTTTCATTACCGGTGACGGAGAAGATTCTTCTTTGTAAAAAGACGAGTCCAACACTGACACCGGACTGGGTTGTAACTCTGTCGCCGTCATCTCCGCTATGCTGTGAAGCAGCTTATCACACCTCTCCAACAGATTCCTGCCTTCCTTGTAATCATCCGCTTTCGACCTCTGCGATCAATTACAATGTCGCTTAACAAGTAATCACGAAATAAACTTGATCAAAACTAGCGATTAAAGAAGAATGTCGCGAACATTAAACTCCGTATCAGTCTGAGAAGAGGTGCTGATGCTGCACTCTGAAAAGCTGGATGATTCATCCTCCGCAGGAACGAACACTTTCTCCTCCTTTTGAGCATTTCCCACGCTTTGTTTTCGGTTTCTAGGTGATCTATTTGTGGACTGATCTATCACATTTCTTCTAGAACTAATCTTCGGAGACTGAACTGGAGATCCTCTTCTCTGCTCCATTGACTCGTTACTCACCCTCCTCTGCGTTTCAACAGTCAATGGTCTTCTGTTAGAACACTTCAATCGAATGCCCACAGGAATGGTAGTTCTGGGTTGGTTTCGCACATTCCTTTCAATCTCCGGCCCTTCACATCTCGGACTCAACGTCGGTGGTGTCTCGCCGGAGGGATACGAATCACGCCGAACACCAGCACTCGTTCTGAAACTTGAAGGGGGCGAGTCGCTCCCAATTCTTCGATTCATGGGCGACGTTGATCTCGCCGGTTTCATTACGACGATTGGGGATTCATCGCGTGATAAACTCCTATCGTACACGAAGTTTCTGTTACATAATTGGTTTGGTGGCTTTTTGGAATGTAAAAGGCCTTTTAGTTGCACAGCCTCGAGGATTTGTTTAACAGTCTCGAGATCTTTGGGAGGCTCATTGATACCTCTCATTCTCAACCTCTTCTCAAACTCACCATAGGCAGACACAGGCTGTTTTGGCTCTGGGAAAAAATCTGCCGAATCAAAGAAGTTCTTTCTCTGCCCTATGCCTCTGTTTTGTGCTCTTGCTGGCTCAGCTCTCACATTGCGTACGGCATTATACGCCTTTGGATCACCTGTTCTAGCATTCGCCATCGGATCCTTAATGACGCCTTCTCTGGTCATGTTATCACTCTCCGTGCTCTGTTGTTGTGGCTGCTTTAGCTGAAAATTGATGCCGTCGATGAAACGATACTGAAGGAGATCTCTAGAAGCTCTAGACTCGGAAGCAGATCTCCGAAGTTCAGGTTTCTTCGATTCTTCAGATTCGGACTCCGGTAACTTTTCCAATCCCATTAGTCTGGCGATTACACTGGGCGATCGGCGCTGTTTATCGCTATCTTCTCCATTATTCTCGCAACGATTTGCTGACATAAACGCAGGGTTTTGACGACTCTCCTTTGGCTTGAGACCTCCTTTTGCTGCATCGAACGTTGCTCTGCTGTCGAGCGAAAGTCTCGGAGCTTCTTTACCGAGCTTCCGCGATGACTTAGTCCCCTCTTTTAATTCAACTATCTGAAGAGGAAGCGGCCTTTTGGACTGAACATCTACCGGAGCTGCAGCCTCCGGCGCAGGCGATCGGAGTTCGGTCACCGGAGATTGCTTGAACCGGTCGGGGGAAGGCATGGATCTTGAGGGCTGATGTTTCTCCAATTCTCTGGACATCGCCAGAGAGCTCATACACGTATCAGGGTCAGGCGTAGAGTCAACCAACTGAAACACGGATGGTTAACTACACAATTAGAGAACAAGAAACATAACGAAAACAAAAACAAGCTGAGTGAACTAACCAACGACGGAGGGAGGCGTTTAGTGGCATAGAGACGCTTCCCGGTGAGAACATTTGGTCGATCAAAGATCTGAAGAAAGCCAGCCATGCAACCCATTTGCTTCTCCAAATTCTGTTCTTGAACTATCTTCGTCATTTCTTATTTCTTCTCTCTCTAAGACTGGCTGAGTTACGTACTCCTTTGTCCTGGATAAAAACCGCTCGCTCTTTCTCTATCTTATCACTCGCGAAAAGCCATATCTCTCTCTCTCTTTCTGTGACTGCGCCTACATCTGCGTCTCCCGCTTTACTGGTCTTTAAAAAGAGTGGGAGAAGTTTAAGGCAAAAAGAGAGAGACTGAAATGAAATGACTTTATTATCCTTCCCTTATAACGAAATTACGAAAAGAGTGAATCTAGTTTTGGGTTGTCGGGCTTTGTGAGTTATAATATAGACGTCATCATCCGTGAGCAATGCTCGCTGTCTCTCTCTCTACTGCACAGTAGTGTGTGTGAGAGCGAAAGGCGCAAATATTTTGACAGACGGACTTTGAATGATGACCGTCTCCTCTCCTCTCTTCCCCGTAACTAACCAGCGTTACTTAGTCCTTGTACAAACAGACAAAGACCTTCTACGTTTTGGATACGGGAGTTGAAGCTGCTGTTTGCTTAAGTAACCTAACGGGGTAATCAATCTCGTTTTCTCTTCTCTTGCCAAAGTTAATAAACAAGTTATTAACTTATTAAAGTTAATTTCAGTTCAGTACTTCTTCGCTCCCTATATTTCTGTCCAGGTTAGAAGTACGCTTCTTGGCACAATAGACCATCTTTTAGTGAATCATACAAGTGCATATGTAAAGTTACTTATTGTTACTCCTTTTAGGTTAGCTCTTCACTCTTCACATTAGTTGCTTCGCTCGTACATACCCGCCTGGAGACAAGAGTAGTGGCGTCGAAAGCATTTGATTGGGTATAGCTGAGCAAATGGGGAGTGAGTTAAATGAATTTAAAGGCAGCCCGTGAGCTGAGAAAAATAACCTATCAGCTTGCGTATCTGGAGCACAGTGAACCAGCAAGCTCCACGCGGCATTTCATAAACAGAAGCTGGATTGATCGATTCCATTCCTTCGCACCGGCTCTCCAAAACTGGGACATATATTTTTACATTTTAAAAGAAATGGATGCTCTCTCCTTCCTCTACTTCACAAAAAGGAAGGGTGGCACTTAGGCGACCTGTTCAACCCTCTTGCCACGTGCTATGTTGTTATAGTTCCAGGTAAGCAAGAATTACAGGACAACTAGACATTTGGGGGGTCCATGTTCACTCTTCTTATCGCTTTTCATGTTGAGGGTGGGTTAAAAAGGGCGGCCTGCGTTTTGCAACCATAGATTTGCTGTTCTATATCCATTTCAGATAAGATGTATTAAAGAGCTAATTACGTTTTAAAACGATTCTCATTGAATCAAGTGTTGGTCCAGTTGTCTATATTTTTTTCCCGTTAACTTGATGTGCATACCATATATTATTGCCACTGATGCAATAAGTGCTGGGATACCAAGTTGTTGGCAATTTTTAAGGATAATTTAATTGCAACAAGTTGATTGAACTTTACTTGCGAAAGATATTGAAATGGAACATAACAGTTTCCAAAACAAGCTAACATTAAAAATGATGATCAGGAGCATTAATTAAATTCAATCAATTTCTAAATGTGATTAAGATCGTCTAATTAAGTCCAAAATGGGTTGGCTTGTATTCAAGTCAAAGAAAGCCTAGATCACTTTGGTATTAAGGATGCCATATAGATATAGTCAGTGCTATTAGATCTGGAGAGTCCACTTATACGAGAGATCTTTAATATGAGCCTAGTGAGAGAACATACTATAAGATAATTTTGCTCTTAGGGGCAATTTTGTAATTTATCCTTTAAGTGGACAGTTATTAATTATAATTTTAGTTTTTCCATAAATTACCGGTTAAATTATATAATTTGATTCAAATAAGGGTAATAAAGTGTCTTAATAAATGATCTAGATTAATGGGTCAAAGTTCAGGTAAAAAATAGATCCCTTTTAGTGTGAACCTGGTCCATATCGACCTTGTGATGGGAAACTCCGATATGAAAGTTATTTAAATAGGTTATTGTCTCCTACAGTTACTCATATATCAATCGCAAGTATACAGAATCTCTGACCCATTAGGAGAGCTTGCGTATTGAGAAAACTGTAGAAAGGCCTAGACCACATGCCCGTGAACACTTTCCATAAAGGTCCCGGGAGATTGGAGCTTTTTTGGTAGTCGGAAACTGCTTCGGAACAAGAGATGGAACTAAAATCAGGTATTCCACATTCCTTCGTTTTTAATCCTTCATGATCGATCATGGGTATATAATAAGGTCTGTGCTACGTAGTACACGTGGTATCAGAGCAGTTATGTGATCGGATTGCCAGAAATGAAAGTTTTTCGATTGTTCATCTCATATCGTTTTCTCCAATTTTGATTCACTTTTCGTTTTTTTTCCGTATATAATTACATAGAAGTGGTATACATAAGGTTGGCTATAGAAAAAAAAAAGCGTCAAACGAAGCAAAAAATGGGATTTCGGGATGCCAGAAATCGCCTTTGGCGTTGAAGACGCACGCCAACATTGGGCACATGCATTCGGCACTACAATGAGGCGGAAAGCGTTGAACGAATGACGTGCATGCGCTAACCAGACGTTGCCGCATCTCACCACGTAGAGCGCAATGCATGTCGCGCATGCGTTGCAAACGCAAGACAAGACTCGCGCTCCCACAGGCGTGGGTATGCCAATGCGTGTGTCACACACGCCCATCTGAATCGAACACGTAGTACGGGCGGATGGGAGACATATGGCGGTGCGTGTAACGCACGTATCGCATAGTAACCGAGTGTCTATGTGTGGACAACACGTGACAAGCTCGTGCCACGCGCACTGGCGTGGCTTTCACATCATCGGCTAACGTCATGTTGATGTCAACTGTACGGATATGCTATAGTGAAAAAAAATTCAGAAATTTCCATAAAGTTATCTCGGGTATTTTTAGGTCAGTTTTAGAGTCAGAGAATTTTTTAAAAGTAATTTTTTAATTTTTCTGGATTTATTACATTGATAATTGGATTCTAGAAAACTTTTTAAAGATTTTTTAAAGCCAATTTTGAGCGCATTTTTATACTCTGAACTGAACATAGGGAGACATTTAAGGTTTTATGTCTTGTGTGGTAGGTTTGGTATTCGGAAAAGTACGATGGACACACTTATTGAGAATTTTTAAATAAAAATCTTAAATAAAGTTTAAAGACAATGTTTTCAATTTTTGTATGTGATTATTTAATTGTGCATTTAGTTTTTGCATTTATGATTAATTTTTACATACATTATGCCCATATAGAATGTGAGGATGACATAAAGTTGTATCCCTTATGTTAGTGGATTTTTTGGAATATTGATAAGAATGCAGTCACCAAAGTGACATTTCAAGTCAGTATTTTGGATTATTTTACTTACATATTGGGGGATATCTCTAGCTTTATGTTTGGTTATTCTGCCCGAAGGTATTGGCCTTACATAAAGTTTTAAGATGTTCATAAAGGCATTAGATGGAGGAAAATCGCTGCTTAAATGACCTATTCACCCAAAGTTGGAGTACCATGAGAGTTAATGGTTTGTACTCTGTTCGCTTTTATGCTAGTGTCTAATTGCATATATTATGTATTCAGTCCAAAGGTGCTTCATAATATGTGTGATCGGATTCTCGGTATAGATACTTTTTTAATGCTCTAAAGTATCACTGTTATCCTGCATTTATACTGATTTTGACATTGTCTTTTCTATTTTTCAGTCATCTTTTCGGTCAACAACAATGTTCTCACCATTGAAACCTTAAATGGTTTCAAATTCAGGAAGTGGAAGAAGGACGTGGAGTTCGCATTGGAGATGGTAGACGTCAGCATGGTCTTGCTCATCGAGCGGCCTCTCCCACTTACAGATGTCAGCTCAGAAGCTGACAAAACAACTATTGCGAACAGGGAAAAGTCAAATAGGATTTGCTATTTAACCATTAAGAGGTTGATATCGGATCATCTATTGATGGACTGGCGGACACGATCGTAGTGCGGGAGTTCATGGACAGTATATCCCACAGACACAAGATCTCTTCTCATGCTGAGCAGAGTGCCTTGATTAAGGAACTTTTCTCCATGAGGTAGGAACTTTTCTCCATGAGGTACACTAGAAAGGGAGGTGTATGGGAGTATATCATTCGGATGGTGTACCTTCAAAGTAGGCTGAAGGCACTAGATATACCAATCACTGACTCGCTGATAGTTCATTAGGCACTGAACACTCTTCTTCAGGAGTTTGAGATATTAGTCACTTCTTACATCTCACAGGATGAGAAATGGAACATCAATGCCTTAATTTCCCAGTGTGCCGCAGCAGAGGAGAAGTTCAAGAGCTCTCCTCATTTAGCTATGTTTGTAGCTGTGAAGGGAAAGAGGAAAGCTAAACCCCAACAACCTAAGGAAAAAGGTAAGGGAAAGATACTCAAACCCTCTCCTCAAATTCAGAGTGGGCAGTCGAGCATTGTGAAGGGCCCATATGAACTTAAGAGTATGAGATGCTTCTTCTGTAAGAAGAAGAGGCACAGGAAGTCTGATAGCCCAAAGTACAAGCTTTAGAAGGTCAAACAGGAGTTGTCAAGTAATTCCTCAGCCTTTATAATTCATGAATCCAATGTGGCTTTAACCACATCAAGTTCTTCGTGGTTAGATAGTGGAGCTTCTAACCATGATGATTCCACAATGCAGGAGTTTATATCTAAGAGAAGGCTGACTAGAGGGGAGTAGAAGCTGATGGTCGAAACAATAAGGAGGTAGACGTTTTGTATGTAGGAGATGTAGGATTAAACCTCGATACGAGACTTGTTTTGTATCTACGAGACACATTTTATATATCATCTTTTATACGGAATCTGATATCTGCATTAGTTTTGGATAAGGAAGGTTATTGTTTTGTATTTGATAATGCAGTTGTAAATATTTCTATCAATACAAGACATATCGATACTGCCTTCTTATCTTATGGACTATATAGTATGTGTCTTACTCTTAATGAGATGTATGCCTCTTCTTATGTTGCCGAACTTGTTACTCGAAAAAGGACCTCCATAAAGGATACATCATACATGTTATGGCATAAACGCTTTGGCCATATTTCCAGAGAAAGGGTTGGGAGATTGATAAAGGATAACATTCTCCCAACTCTAGACTTCAGTGGTCTGGAGACATGTCTCGATTGTTGTAGGGGAAAGTTGACCAAGATAAAGATGGGGTCAACTTGTGCTTCAGGTTTATTGGACCTCATACATACAGATGTTAGTGGTCCCTATACGGTCACGTTGTGCAATGCCAAATACTTCTTGATATTATAGATGATTATTCCTAATATGGTTATGTGTTCTTGCTTAAAAAGAAGTATGAAGCTTTTGATAAATTCAAGATCTTCAAGACTGAAGTTGAGAACCAATTGGGAAGATCAATAAAGATTGTCAGATCTGATAGAGGAGGGGAATACTATGGTAGACATAGGATTGCAAGACAAAAAAGGGTCAATTTGCTAGGTATTTGGAATCAGTTGGAATAGTGGCTCAGTTCACTATGCCAGGTAATCTTGAGAAAAATGGTGTGGCCAAAAGTCATAATCGCACCCTAAAGGACATGATGGGGTCAATGCAGAGTAGGACTAACCTACCCGAATACCTTTGGGGTGAAGCCATCAAGATAACATTATATATCTTGAACAGAGTCTCAAGCAAGTTAGTGTCAAAGACGCCTTTTGAGCTTTGGGTTGGAAGGAAGCCAAGCCTTGCACACAATCGTATGTGAGGCTGCCTTATTGAGGTGAGGTTGTATAATCCTAATGAGAGTAAATTGTAACCTCATTCAACTCGTTACTATTTAGTAGGTTATTCCGACCATTCTAAGGGTTACAGATTCTACTGTAGAGAGGGAGGGGTCATAATAGTAGAATCACAGACGGCAAAGTTCCTAGAATACAATGTCTATAATGAGGGAGGATCCTTACATCATCTAGAAGTTAGTAGGATAGATACTATGATTATTTTGTATCCACCTCTTATACAGTCAGCTCCGGTGGATGAAGGCCCGAGTATCGTGTTTGAGTAGGCACAGGAACCTACTCCTATTCAGGAAGAGGTTTCTAAGGTACAAGAGCTTATACAGTTACGCAAATCCATTAGGGAGAGGCGACCTGCTATCTCATCAGATTACATAGTGTAACACCCCAACTCCCGCTGGACCCGAACCCGATATCGACAGTGATACCCGAATTCGTGCCCCGCGAGAGTGGCGTGTCACATCACTTAACACTTCACTAAACACTTAGCAAAAGTCGGTGTGATTTTTTTTTTTTGAAAACACTTTACACTTATCACTTATTGTGTGCTCACTT
>JANQBM010000004.1:12798409-12813435 GCA_025594535.1 Erythroxylum domingense | reverse complement strand
CATGAGGTGTGGTAATTTACCACACCTGGACCCGTTTCTCTGGTCCGACCCGTTCTCTGGAAACGGGATGTTACACATAGTCTATCTGGGTGAGTAAGATTATGACATTAAACATGTTGTGGATCTAGCTACTTTTTCAGAGGCCGTGTCTGGACCCCATGTGGATAGGTGGTGGGAAGCAATGAAGGACAAGATGCAATCTATGAGATATAATAAGGTATGGGAGCTCGTTGATTTACTTTAACATTGCAGGTTTGTTAGTTGCAAGTGGCTATTTAAGACTAAGAAGGACACACAGGGTCAGGTTGAGTGGTTTAAGGCACATCTAGTTGCCAGGGGATTCACTCAGAGAGAAGGAGTTGACTTCAATGTTACCTTCTCTCCTGTGTCCTCGAAGGATGTATTTAGAGTGATTATGATATTAGTAGCTCATTATAATATTGAGCTACATCAGATGGACGTTAAGATCACTTTCCTGAATGGTGACCTTTATGAGGAGGTCTATATAGAACAACCTGAAGGATTTCAAGATCAGGATGCAACTGACAAGGTATGCAAGTTGAATAAATCAATATATGGTTTAAAACAAGCTTCCAAACAGTAGTACTTAAAGTTTAATGAGGTTTTGACCTCATTCGGCTTTGTGGAGAATAAAGTCAAAAGATGCTTATACTATAAGGTCAGGAGGAGCAAGGTCATCTTCATATTACTGTATGTCGATGATGTCTTTCTCGCGTCAAATGATTTGACCATGTTGCATAAAGTTAAGCAACTTTTGACCAAACATTTTGATATGAAGGACTTGGATGAAGCGTTTTTTTCCTCGGTATACAGATTCACCGGGATAGATCTTAACACTCGTTGAGTCTCTCGCAAAGTGCATGCATTAAGTGAGTGCTACAAAGGTTTAATTGGCTGAATGTAGACCTGTTGTAGCACCTATCTCTCATAGAGAGAGATTATCTTTGGCATAGTGTCCAAAGAATGAGGTTGAAAGAGAGGCTATGAGGAATGTTCAGTACTCTAGTGCTGTTGGTAACCTGATATATGCCCAAATGTGCACTAGATCGGACATTGCATTTGTTGTTGGACTATTAGGTCAATATCTGGCTAACCCATGTGTGGACCATTGGAGTGCAGTCAAACGGGTGTTGAGCTACCTAAAAGGGTACCAAGGATTATACGTTGACATACAAAAAAGTCAACGATTTGTTCCTCACATGGTATACAGACTCCAATTTTACTATGTGTCCAGATGATCGCAAGTCTACTTCAGGATACATTTTCATGTTGGCAGATGGTGTGGTATCGTGGAAGAATGTCAAGCAAACACTAATTACTTCCTCGACCATGCATGTAGAGTTTGTTGCATGTTATGGAGTTGCTACACAGGCGGTTTGACTCAAAAACTTGATTTCTGAGTTATCTGTAGTGGACTCGATTGCTAGACCTATATGGTTGTATTGTGATAATCTTACTGCAGCGTTGTTTAGTAACAACAACAAGAGTATCACAGGGTCTAAGCATTTGGAGGTCAAGTATTTGACCATAAAGGAGCTAATCCAAAAGGGTGACGTTGAAGTGGACCACATCAGGACTGAGGAGATGTTAGCTGATCAGCTGGCTAAAGGACTTCGCCCATTAGTGTTTGCTAGACAAGTATCCGACATGGGCGTGTTGAGGTCTTTAGGCAGTAGTAGTTAGGGATCGCTATATTTTGCTCCTTAAATGTTTGTATATTTTATTATATTATGACATTATGGTTATTTATTAATAAATATGATCATATTTTTTTCCTCAATAACAGCTGTTTTGTATATAGCCATAATACATGTAGAAGTCCTAAGATTTGTAGCATTTTAAAGGTCATTAGGTATTTATAAAGATTGACCTTGAGCCTATGTCATTAAACACATAAAGTTTATATGGATATCCTTAAAGTTTCATATGACAAAGGGGGATATAAGTTTTTAATCCCATAAAGGTTCTCTAATTTTGTTTAGCAATCGGTGAGAGAAAATGGGATATCTCTGCTGTAGTTTAACACATGCAATTTAGCATAAAGTTAGAGAAATCGAGACCTATAGACGAAGATGATACATATTAGATCATAAAGATATCATCGTAGTCTGCTACACTCCATTTTTCCATTTATGTTAGTGAGGTATTAGGTATTTGTGATTATATTAGACCTGTGTCATACATGACGCATATGTGTGATATTTTTTGATATCGAAAGCCTTGCAGGACAGAATGTAGGACTTTCATTACCTTTGGATTAAATGTTTTTAAAATTTTTGGTATCAATATAGTAACGTGACCTAACCAGATTTTCAGACTGTTTTGAACTTGATTAAAACTACAATTAATAATTGTCCATGGGGGAGAATGTAAGATAATGTTGCCCTTAGGGGCAATTTTGTAATTTTCCCTTTAAATGGATAGTTATTAATTGTAATTTTGGTATTTCAATAAATTAGTGGTTAAATTATATAATTTGATTAAGATAAGGGTAATAAAATGGCCTAATAAATGATCTAAATTAATGAGTTGAAGTTCGGGTAGAAAATAGATTCCTTTTAGCGTGGACCTAGTCCATATCGACCTTGTAATGAGAAGCCCGATATGGAAGCTATATAAATAGGTTATGGTCTCCTACAGTTGCTCATATATCAATCGCAAGCATATAGAATCTCTGACCCGTTAAGAGAGCTTGAGTATTTAGAAAACTATAGAAAGGCATAGATCACGTGTCGGTGAACATTTTCCATAAAGATCCCCAGAGATTGGAGCTCGTTTGGTGGCCAGAAACTGCTTCGGAATAAGAGATGAAAACGAAATCAAGTATTCCGCATTCCTTTATTTTTAATCCTTTCATGATTGATCTTGGATACGTAATCAGGTCTGTGCTACGTATTACACATACTCGTAGGCTTTAACATTACACTTCAACCCAAAATCTTAAAGCATTCGGTTTATAGGTCATTTCTACTTATATATCATTTACTAGTTTCATCTCTTTCTAACGTGAGATTTCTACTCACACTTGATATTCTAACAATCTCTCTCTCAAATGTGACTTTCCACATTAGGCTTAGACTCTCCCTTTAGCAAAAGCCTTTTTTCTTAACAGCTCGAGTATATGGCATCACAAAAGCCCTTTTACTCTACTGGTTTGGGCCCATCAAGAGTCTCCTTGCTCATTTTCGTAGGGAGGCAATCACAAAATCCGACTACCGTCTCCATACTTGTTCCTTGCCGAACCATTAGCTCCGATACCACTTGTTAGATCTGAAGAGCCCACTTACATGAGAGATTTACAATATGAGCTTAGTGAGAGAATACACTCGTGAACTTTAACACCACACTTCAACCCAAAATTTTAAAGCATTAGGTTTATGGTCCTTTCTACTTGTATTTCTATTATTTTTATCTCCTTTTAATGTGAGATTCTTACTCAGACTTGAGATTCCAACAAGTGGCCTATCCAATTATGCAGCGATAGGCGGAAAGATCTCCTTCTCAATTTCATAACCATGGTCCTTTTTCAAATACAAAACCTCTGCGGTTGATTCCGTTGCTTGTGCGATGATTTTGTGTATCTTGGTCTTGACGATCCTGAACTCATGCTTATCAAAGAAAAACTTGCACTTCAACATTAACTGTTTCCCTTGGTCTGTTAGCTATTTTTTCCAATAAACAAAATAAATGCTTCTTCATATAAAATGATACTTAAAAAATATGTTTAACATTAGTTTGTATTGAAGGAATAGTTGATATTACTGGAAAGAAGAAAGAGGTGCATTAAGGCATTGAGAATAGCTAGTGCTAGTGTTATATAATAATTGACTGGTGGAAGCGCGGCGTCGCGTCTACTTTGTAGCAACAACAACAGGAAGTAAATCATCGATTGCAGTCTACAAAAGCGATTAGTTGTTACGAAGACTGGATGGTTATGATATAGAGAACAGGGTGGGGCTGAGTCACCCCCATGTGGATTGTCTTTGTGGGACAAATGACCAAAGCTTTCTGGTTACCTCCATGTGAGTCTATCGCTGTGTGTGCAACTGCAACTGCATGCCTCTAGGTTCCACACCTATATATGTAATTCTTATCTTATAGTCCCAACCATCTCTTTCATATGTCTTGTCTAATTATTATTATTTATTTTTACCCTTTTCATTTAACCCACACCCACTGGCACATGCATTTCAGATTCTTTAATCTTTAGCTTTTCTTTACATAAATACACATATATCAACCCATCTGACCCAACCACTAACCATAAAAGATATGTAATGAGATTCTGCAAGTTAAAATCCTTATGACTGGGCCCTGCCCTGGTTCCTACTTGCTAGTTGCATGAATGTGTGTGGCTGTAACACAGTTTCCAACCTCTAACCCCCAAACACTCCTGGCTTGCGCACATTCCTTCGTTTTTCTATTCTATAAAGTTCCTATATCACTCTTAAATATAGGAAGCATAGGGTGGTGACTCGTGAGTAGCTCCTCACACTGTCGCTTGAAAAAAGAAATACATATTATACCTAGATAAAACGGAATATTCGAACTCCTGTCATTGTTCAATATACCTTGCGCAGGATGAGTACTCGTATAATTAAATTTATGGGTTGAATGGATTTGGGAAAGCTGAATCAATCATGAAGGGATGGGATTCTGATTCTTCTATGGGGCTTAGTAGTTGGACCACTTTGAATGCTGCTGACTCTATCCTTAATTCACATGGGCAGTTCTAATAATTTCAACTTCCCAAGTTTTGCCGCCCCCGCTCATTAGTATTCGCTCTATTATGACTGCATCCAATTTTGCACCTGACACTTTCCAGGTTAAATCTTCATCCAAGAAACCATTGACTGGTATAAGCAAATGGACAGTCACTCTTCAATGCTTGCTGCCTACATCATTCATTATTTCGATACTGAGAAAACCAAAAGCATTTGTTCACCTTTTTTTTTTATACAACTCCCCACTTAAAATGCTCTTCTTCTTTACCATATATGCCAAACTTAAAAGAGTTCTTTTTAAGCTGTTTTGTTTTATCATGACCATGAGGAATCTTGATTAAGGCCTATAGGATTCATCATCTTACATTTTAAGTTTGCTAATTCATTTATGTCAATGATCATGTGTCCAGAGAAAATTAGAAAACCTCTTGAGAATCTTAAAACGTGCATTGGAATGTTTGTCATGTAGGAGGAGAGGCTAAATCCGGATTTCCCTTTCGTGTACACCAAGAACCTCATTACCACAGTCTCTGACTATCATGTCAGTTCAGACATAGATGGAATATGTGTCAAGCTCAAAAGAAAAGAAAAGGGTTGGTGCTTTATAGTTTCCTTTTTAAGTAGAAACTCAGATCTCAGAACATGCTTACACAGTTACATGCAGTGTTATATATGTGTCCTTAATTTTTCTCCTCTTCTACAACTTTATTGGTCATAGATAGAACAAAATCACGTAAAAAGAATTGGTTAAAGCATGAACTCACGTGATGTGACATTTGGCATGTTTTTGTACTAGATCTTGCCTTTAACCAGAAGCAATCCTGAAGAGCAAACATTATCTTTTAGTTAATTTATCCAATAATCTGAATTATTTCCATTGAGCTACAATTTATGGCTAATTTTGTAATGCAATGCTTAATTTGGCTTCCTCATCAACTAAAGTGGAATACTACACAAACATTAACTAAAATTATTTTTTTTATCCTAAATCATTCTACTGATTATTAATGTAACAACATAGCAGAAAACTCGGAGATAATTATTAAAATTATAAAATACTCCATTGTTATATGTTTTACTAAAATAAGTGAAAGTACTGTATACAATCTAAATGTTGTATAATATTACCTCGTCGTAAAACTATTTTATTTTATATTTATATTATAACCTTTTAATTAAAATTATAAATATATATTTCGTTACATTTATACATTAATATGTAAATATTTTTAAAATACCCAAAATTCTTGTTTTGTCCGCTAATTATTTTCTAAATGTTGTAATATAGCTTAAGATTCTTTAATCCTAAAATTTGTAAATATTTTACCCAATAAAGCGGAGGTATAAAAACTTTGGAGGTTAAATTTTGATGAGAAATGTCATTTGGTACATCTACTTCATATTATGTGACTGAAAATTTCAAAAGAAACTATTTTTAAAATATTTCTATTTTCAAGAATTGAAATTAATGTGGAAAACAAAATTAGCTATAAGGTTTAGGTAGCGAAACCCTTGGGTTTTGGTTCAAATTCATTTATATAATACAGAATACCTTGTTCTGAATCGAATAATTCATAAAAAATTGGATTTTACACTTCAACAAATAAGCTTATTAGCGACAAAACCAAACTTCGCTAAATATTAATTTGCGACGAAAAATAGTCGTCGCTAAATTTCGGTAACAAAACAATATTCGCGACGTTTTCTTGAAATCGTAGCAAAAAGGTTTTGAATACACAATAATTTCGTCAGTAAAACATATAACTAATGAGAACAAAGAACGTCGTACATAAAATTTTGCGGCGTATATGTTTCGTAAATAAAAGTTTTTACCTATTAAACCATAGTCGTAGGTAATTATTTTTAGTAACTATTTTTTTGTAGTAGAATAGTTTTAGATACTAATTGTTTGTTGTAGGTAAATTTTTTTAGAGACGCTCTTGTAAACATATATAACAACATTTTGTGACGATTTTTTTTGTAGCTAATACTTTTTAGTGATGATTTTGTTTTTGTAGCAGAATAACTTTAGCTACTAATTTCTTGTTATAGGTAAATATTTCTAGAAATGTTCTTGTAAACGTATGTAATAACATTTTGTGACAATTTTGTTTTAATAGCTAATATTTTTAGTAACAAAAATTTTATTTTAGATATAAATTTTATTATAATTGTTAAAAAAAATTTATTTTAATTTATTACAATTTTTAAGACAGATTGAAATATAAATTAGTTACATTTTATAATTAATGTTGATGACATATATTTTTAAATAATAATAATTTGAAATAAAATAAACATTAAAAATGGAATGTATTTTATATAAAAAATAATTACAGGTCATATACAAACTAAGACTCCTTATCGTCGTCACTACTACTGACATAATTTGAGTCTAGTAATTGTTTGACCATCTTTTTAAGCTTGTTCACTTCTTTTACATTACGATATAACTTCTCTTCCATACATTGTAACTTAGTCTTCAGTGTCTGGTTCTTCTCTTGAAGCGCCGTGACATATGCTGGTCGTGACGAAGGTGCACCAACAAGTTTAAGGCCATACCTAAGACCTCTGATACAGCCAGATTTTGTACTAACGACATTGTTGCAAATGTTATCGACATTAGGCTGATTCCCCTTAAACAATGATGTCTATAATAACTCCTATTTCTTGTCCTAAAATTTAAAGTACAAAATCGAGTTAACTAAAAAATTATTACTTAGTATTACATAGAAAAATAAATTGTAATATTAATTTTTTGTACTTACATAATTACTTTGTGCCTTTTCAGACATCTAACCTTGACCTTCCTTGTAGTGTGTTAGCTTGTAGAGTGTGATCCTATCACATTGTTGTCCTTAGAGTTGTGTTTGACTTTATTATATGAATTTAAAAAATTAGAAGATAACAGAATTTATCGTATTAAGAAATAGAATAATAAGTTGAAAACTTTATACTTACAAATTCTTGTCGGATGACAATAAATGATTTATAGCCGGTGTTATGAGGAGTCTTCATTTTTGCTCTGTTTACCTTAATTTTCTCACACCTTTCCTAAATTAGGAGAAGTCGTTATGAAATATATAAACAAAATTAATTGAAGGAAATATGAAGAGAAAAAACAAACCTAAACCTTCATTGAGGCCCAATAATCATACATTTCACTCCAATTTCCTAGAGTCACCCGTTCCAGAACATGTCTTCTTGCCTCTTTATCAGAAGGGAAAGACTGGTAATATTTATGAAGTCTATATCGATGATTCTTCACCCTTTGTTTCAACAGTGATCTAATATAGCTTGAAACATGAGGCTTGCTGATATCAACGATAATGAGCTTCATCTATGAAGAACACATATAAGTTAAGTTACTATTTTGTTAAGTAAAATCGCAATACGTATAATCAAATGAATTGAAATATTATCGAAACTTTGTCCAAAGCATTTTGGAGCAATTTATCTTCCTTCAACTGCTTGATATGCTAAAGGCAAAGCAATTCATTCCTCACAACAACGCCCAACTCACTGGACAATTTTGCAGATTGGATCTTATCCAAAGGGCAACGATGCATGGAGTCAATTGTCACAGAAAACTTGTTGTTCATTACAACATTCATCTGTTACAACTTAGCTCCTTTTTTGATATCTCTATCTCATTTTCTAATGTCAGTATTGGAAATTGAAAACAAAAAAATAATAATAAGAAACACACTAAACATGTAATGAGTAATTTCAGCATTAATGTAAATATGTTTGGTTAGCAATAATAGACCTGAAGATCCCTCATTACTAACAGATGATGTTAGTAAAGGTTATTGATGACTGTCTTCATTCAAGGATGCAATTGTTGGTTATTAAAAGATGAGGTCGAATTGAGTTGGTTGTTGTATGAGAGGAACTTCTTCGGTTGTTACCACCCTCTTTCCCTTGTTTTTACCAGGTGCCATTATATTGAACCTATGTAAAACGAAATATGAACATAACATATAATCTTAACTCAAACATCAAATTTTCACATGAATATAAGGAGATCAGTAGTCAAATACTAATCATTAGGCATAACATTCTGCAAAAACATAAGTGAAACATTAAAAATATGCATCTAGTCATCATAAATTAACATAATTAAAACATCAACAACATAAGGCAATTACGAACATAACATTTCAAACAATACAAACAATTTATTTACATTTAATCATCATGATCAAAATTTTGAAAATCATCATCATTAAGTACATTATCGTTGGATTCTTCATCACTAATATATTCAAGCAAAGTATAGTCATTATCATTTAAATCATCCTGAGTATAGTCTTCTTTTGTTTGTAAGATAAGATGGGCTTGGACTTCATCTAGTTGAATTATGTTGAGCTCGACATCTCTCCTATGGAATGACAATATATCTACATCTTCTACTAGAATGCCTTCGTTATTGAACTCCAATCTAATATCTTAATATACTTCATTTGCATCCTCATCCAATTGACTAATATCCCTTTCACAAAAATCAAAGACATTTCTTTGTTGAAACTTTCGAACAACCTTCAAATTGCTACCTAATACAGTATCATTGACGTAGAAAACTTGTTTAACTTGACTTGCAAGGACAAAATGATCATTATCATACCGTGTCTTACTATCATTTATGCTAATAATATGCCCGTTCACTTTCATTTCAATTAGATCAAACCATTTGAATTTAAGTAGAACAACCTTCTTATCCTTAATGTAGTGAAACTCTATTATTTCAGAGATGACACCGTAGAAGTCAATGATTTCATCATAATGACATCCTTCAACGACATCCCCACTATTTGGACTTCTAACTTGACTATCTCAATCTTGTATGTAAAATCTTACCCCATTAACAATGCACCCTCTGTATTTCTTCCCACAAATATGAGGCCCACATGCCAATCTATATAATGTTGTTGTCGCTTCTTGCACGTTACAGTTATGTAACCGTATCATCTGTACAACAATTTGAAAATAAATATGAGGATGAGACATGTTCTTATATTTTCATAATATGTAATCAATATGAAACTTACTCGATTTCTAAACCATAATACAAACTTCTTCTATGTCTTTCTTCAAAATTAATAATTCCTTTGCTGCGAATTGTGTCTTTGTGCTGTCTATTTAAAAAACACAATGACAATAAGATCTCATAGTGAATGAAGAAAATTGTAATATGATTGTTTGAATGAAAAGGAATATATATACTCCATGTATGTATCTACTTTCTCGCAATTGTTCAAAATAAATCAATGGGTGATTTCGAATTCGTCTTTAGTTAACTCCACATATTTACCCACACTAAGTAGCTTAACTTTTTGGGAGAAAATAGATAACCCACCATCGTCATGAACATCAAAGTTATGGTCTGGTCTATTAAATCTTGTCTCTACATCAGTTAAGTATATTGAACAAAAAGTCAAGCATTCATTTGCTATATAAGTCTCTGCAATAGACCCCTCTGGTCAAGTTTTATTATGTACATAATGCTTAAGAGAGCATAAAAACCTAAACATAAATAGTTATAAACTTAGGAATTGTTACAAACAAATAATATAGAAAAAACTTGTTGAATTTAATATGAATTACCTTTCAATCAGAAACATCCATCAAAATTGAACCAGTCCACACAGTTTTGCTTCACATGATAAGTGAATTGCTAAATGAACCATAACATCAAAAAACAATGGGGGGAATAATAGTTCAAGTTTACATAGAATCAATGCTATGTCTTTTTCTATTTTATCAAGCTCTTCAACTTTAAGTGTCTTGCAACATAATTACTTCAAAAACTCTCCTAATTGACCCAAAGTAACAGAAACATCCTTCAAAAAACACCTATGTATTCCAACAGGAAGTAGTCGTTGCAAAAGTAAACGACAATTATGACTTTTCAACCCTGACACTTTTCCCTCTTTAACATTCACACAATGACTTATATTTGAAGCATACCCATCAGAAAATTTGACTGATTGAAGGAACTGACTGAATGATTGTTTCTCACTTTTTGACATATTGTAACAAGCAAGGGGAGTAACATATAAGCCATCATCTCATCTTTTCAAATACCTAATATTCATGTCTTTCAAGTCTAGTCTAGCCTAAATTGTGTCTTTGGATTTCCCGTCAATTCCTATGTCAGTCCTTAAAATGGACTCACAAATATTTTTCTTAATATGCATGACAACATGATTGTGCCTTAATAGTAATTCCTTCCAATATGGCAAGTTGAAAAATATGCTTTTTTGTCCAATTCAGTTCGAGATCATTTCTTTTACGCTTTCTATTACTTGGGTATTTTCTAGGTGTAATGTCACCTAAATGTGATAGCTGGTAAATAATATCATTATAGGACAATTGCATTGGAGATTCACTCAACTCTACTGTGCCATTAAACTGTTTACTTCTTCATCATCTATACTCCTGTTCCAAATAACGAAGTTGACCCGTATAACATATTTTACTTCATATCTTTTCTGAATATGTTTGATGATTACATATAAGAAAAGCCATATACCCTTTAGTGCTCCACCCAGACAAATTCTCACAAGCTGGGAAATCATTTACAGTCCATAAAATAGTAGTATGCATTATAGATGTTTTGCCTTCAACAACATCGAAAGTTTGTAATCCCAATTCCCATAGATCGTTTAAGTCATCAATTAATGGTTGCATGTATACATCGATGTCCTTATCAGAAGCAGTAGGTCCTGAAATAAGCAAAGACAAAAACGTAAAAGGCTACTTCATACACTTCCATAGAGGTAAATTGTATGGGACTAGAATCATCGGTCATATGCTATATGAATTACTCATATTACCAAAATGATTAAATCCATCTGAGGCCAATCCAAGTCGAACATTATGACAATCTTGTCCAAGCCATGGAAACTTTCTATCAAGCTCTTTCCATGCCATTGAGTCTGCTAGATGATGCATAATGTTATCATCAATGTGTTTCTTTTTATGCCACCTCATATTTATGACTATTTTTGTTTACATAAAAAGTCTTTGTAATCGTGATTTAATAGGAAAGTATCGAAGGATTTTATTCAATATCTTTTTCCCTCTCCCATCATCCACCTGCCACTTTGATGTACCATAAATAGGGCACTCCTGAAGATCTTTACTTTCCTTCTAAAAAAGAACACAGTCATATTTATAAGCATAAATTGAAATATATCCCAATCCAAGGTCCCTTAACAGTTTCTTCACATCATAGTAAGATTTTGGCAACTTGTGTCCAATAGTTAATGCATCGTTCAATAAGTCAATTAACATGTCAAAGGACTTGTTACTCCGTTTATTATAAACCTTCAAATGCAACAACTTCACAAAAAATGATAATTGTGAGAAATTAGAACACCTTGGATATAATTGTTCTTGGGCAACTTTCATTAACTTCCCAAAATTATCTTCTGTAATGCTACCAATTATGTTAGCCATTCATGTTTCATTTATAGTCTCCATATAATTCTAAAAATCATCTAACATCTCATCAATCCCATCATCATCATAATCATTCACATCACAATCATCAACATCATTGTTGTAACTATCATCATAACATGTACTGCCACTTCTACTACAACTTGCTTCTTTACGTTCACCATGATAAAGCCATAGAGTATAGAATTTGTCTATGCCTCAGATCAACAAGTGCTTATATACCACATCTTGACTTTGGAAGTCATATTTAAGCAATCGATGCATGGATAACGAATACTACATTCATAACCCATTTGATCTTTTACAAATTGTATGAAACTCTTAACTCCTTCTACATATTCAGTTGACCATTTTTGATGACACATCCAACTCTTATCCGTTTAGCTATACAATAAAAGAAGATAATTGAGTTATTACATGCATTTTTCGTTTAATATTACATTAAAAAAACCTATGTAATGAAGGTACGTGGTGTTGTTTACTATCCACTTAACAATGTTGTTTCAGTTCATATGCACCAATTACGTAAAGAAAATCGATATATAAAACAATTATTAACAAGCTAATTATTTAAAAATGAAGAGATTTCTCACACACTAAACAATCATTTTAACCTATAGATGTACATGTTCAAGAAGTATATTTTCATAAATGTATGCATTCAAGAAGTGAGCATTCACTTTAATTTCTTAACTTTTTCTTAGGGGGCATATGCTTCTTTTGCAAAAGTTCCAAAGGAGGAATCGACCTAGTAGCTTGTTGTTGCGAACCTCAAAGTCTAAAGCATTATGTAAACCTGTTGTCAGAGAATTTTCTTTGAAGATGCCGAAGCATATCTGATACAATGTATTCTTACAAGTACAAATGCTGCTTGTACTCATTTGACTAAGTCCATCTGTACTTAATAAGGAAAGTTTTTGTTGTCAAATACATATGGTATGTCTTCTTCTATGTAGCAATATAAAAACATTGTTATTTAGGAAAACTTTAAAGATTAATTAGATGCAATAGACAAACTCAGTGCATAAGATGCAAATGATCCACGCGTAATTCCAAGTGTGCAAGTTTAAATGTTCCAATATACCAAAATAAAAGTTAATGGAAGCATACAGATATGATGGAAATGTTCAGTGTAACAATATGATGGAGAACATGTTAAGCCAAAAAAATAAATAAGTTTTAACTGCTGGATCAAACATATCAAGTTATTTCTGTAATGGATTGCACGGGTCATGGTCATGTCTATATATATAATAGCTATAATTTATGTTTTTCCTTTTGCATAAGTAATAGAGTCTAAAAGTTGCATGAGAATTTTAAAGTTGGGGAAAGAGGAGGTTTTTAACCTTCCCTACCAATAAACTGTAGCCTCATTGACATCATTTTTATATAAGCTTTTTTTCTTGACTCATTTGGTTTAGTTACCTTTTCATACATTTTTCAGAGGTTCTCTAAGTGTTTACTAAGACTTGGATTGGATGTTATGGGTGTTGTTTATGCTAATATCGAGACTGTCTGCAAGGAAATATGAAAAACAGAAAAGGAAGGCATTCATCATCCATGCATCCTTCTTTTTGGCCACTTCAAGGTGAATCAAAAGCATTGCATTAAAAACTAAAATGGAAGTCTTAAACAGACCACTATGAACTTTCTTCGAACACTTCAAAGGCATGAAATATTCATCCCAAATCACCTAAGAATATTATGTCTTATTCCTTCCTAAATGTACTGTAACACATTACAAAGCCAAATGAACCGCACATTATCAAAATAAATGAAAAGACATTCCAAAACCATTGCAACCATCAGGAATTTTCTCTTAAAATACCAACACTGTCAACACGACATTCATCACAGAGAACAAATGTTAAATGACTAACCTCGAACAAAGGACAAGAGGATGATGACTTGAGAAGATAGAAGCACACAAACGTCGGTGAGGAGAAGAGAAAATGATGACATACAAACACGTGAGAGAGGAAAAAGGCATAAGTAGGTGCAGGAGAGAGGAAATTTGGGGGAGGGTGACCTTGATGTTTTTCATTTAACAAAAGTTGAGACGACATCGTTTGGCTTCGAAGAAACGACATTATCTCAGCTTAATTTTTTAAAAGGCCCAAATATTTTGCAACGAATAATGTTATCGTCGTCAAAAGAAAACAACATAACATATTTAGCGATCAATTTAAAAATCTTCGAAGTTTGTATGAATGTGACAACTTTTTGCTTTGCCTAATTTGTCTATCTATTTAGTGACGAAATTATAAAACGTTGCAAAATGTTACTTTTGACAACCAATATTTGAAAGCGTCGCCAATGCTACAATTTTTTCACTATTTTACTAATTTTTGCTAAATCTTTTTAATATATCATAAACATAAATTAATATATCAAGAAATGGTATATTTCTTTGACTTTATCAAAAACGAAAACGTTTATGTTAACTACAAACAATGTCGTTTTTGTGTTCATTATCAATATTCATTTTCGTTCACAAAACTATCATCTGTTTTCCCTTTCTTCAACAACAGCAACACATCCTTCTGCACAACTCAACCATTATCATTACCAATAAGTGCAAAAAAATAAAAAAGAAACTTAAAACATAACTCGGACTCATCATACTATTTTTGACTTCAATAACACAACTCACCAAATGAAGAGGGCAAGTGCAAGGAGAAGATTCTTTGATGTTGTCTAAGATAGAGGAGAAGATAGGGCAACTTCAACTTTTTGAAAGAACAGACTCATTCGGGCGTTATCGTTTGTTCGAGGGGGGGGGGGGGGGTGGGGTGAACAACAGAAGGGCTAGCC
>JANQBM010000004.1:12787961-12798309 GCA_025594535.1 Erythroxylum domingense | reverse complement strand
AATTCATCACTAATATGACAACATATACCCTTTAGCCCTTAATCTACCATTAACCTTATTATTTGTATAAAAAGATATATTTATATTAAATACCCGAGGGTTTTTGAGATGAAATAATTTTTGTCAAAGAAGACCATTTCTATGATCAGCCACCATACTTAGTCGCAAATGGTAGACAATTTGCTACCAAATTTTCACATCGTCGCCCAAAACTGAAGCAATCTCTTTACTTTCTTAATTGATTAAGAACAGAGGGGCTAGCCTCTGTGTTTAAACAAATGCTAGGATGACGTCGTTTGTCGTCCCATGAATAACATCGTCTTAGCATCTGTTTAATTTTTCTCATCCAGTACATTTGGCGACGAATATACATTTTGTCACCAAATGTTAAATGTTTGCTACGAAAATAAAATAACGTCGCAAATTGTACAACATTTTGCTACCAAATTGATAATCATCGCCAATATTAAACATTTTACCTTTTTTCGACGGTCAAAACTATCGTCACCTATCACTCTAATTTCGCTACCAATTATACACAACGTTGCCAAAACCTAAGCATTTTCTTTATATTCTTAATTTTCTTAATTGATTAACATATATGAGTTTTTTTCTATTACCAATAACAAAATGAAAAATGTCTTTTACACTTACATATGGAGTTGTTCTTGATTTCCTTAATTTTTGGGAATTACTAATCTTTATTTTTAATTTTGTGGATAAACAAAATAAAATGGGGAAATTTTTACAAAGTTGTATCTTCTTTTTGTTATTAGTTGAATTAATAAGGATTGCAAATCACATTTCATTTAAACCAAATTCATCACTAATATGACAACATATACCCTTTAGCCCTTAATCTACCATTAACCTTATTATTTGTATAAAAAGATATATTTATATTAAATACCCGAGGGTTTTTGAGATGAAATAATTTTTGTCAAAGAAGACCATTTCTATGATCAGCCACCATACTTAGTCGCAAATGGTAGACAATTTGCTACCAAATTTTCACATCGTCGCCCAAAACTGAAGCAATCTCTTTACTTTCTTAATTTTCTTAATTGATTAATATATATGAGGTATTCCTAATACATCATACAAAATGTTAAATTAATCTTCTCACTTATATATGCAATTGTTCCTCATTTGCTTAATTTTTGGGAATGACTAATCTTTAATTTTAATTTGTTAAAAATATTTTCTAATTATATTACAATGTCTTGTTAAATTATTATAATTTAGTTTTTCTAAATTACAATAATTAAAATGTATAATTTTTTGAAATACATTTTTTGAAATTATAATAATCAAAATGTATAATTTTTTGAAAATTTTAAGTCAATTATAATTTATTTGAACGGTTAAAAAATTAATTTGCAAATAATTTTCAATTGAATAATTTAATTTTTAATTGAAATTATGTTTTATTTGGAATAGGAAAATAAATTTATTAAAAATTATTTATGAACCCTCTGGCTTTTGCGACGAACCATGTATTAGTCGCTACATTTGACGTTTGTAGACCAAATACAATAGATTGTAGCAAATCAATTAATAGTACTTCTAAACAACTATAGTAAACAATAAACGACATAGTTTATCTAAACAAAAAAAATGACTTCATTTTGTATTAGGTTTTCAATGACAACCACAATAAAAGGCTACTTCATTCTCGTTTAAGCCATCAACATTTCTCAAAATCCTCTCTTCTATTTGGGTTTTGTATTGTGGTCATCAACGCCAAAAAACGATTATTAACTGAATCAATATTATTCTTTTGTTCTATTTTCATCAACGAAGTTGTGATAAGTTTAACTTATACCTTTAAGTGTTTATTGTGAGTTCTTAAGCATGCATTTGATGTATGAGTTATATTTATGGTTGTGTTTCGAACATGATTTACCGTCTGTCTTTGTTTTATATGGGTTGGCTTTTTCCCAATGACCTTTAGCGCTTCCCTCATAAAAACTTCGTAACTATTTAATGAAAGGTCTTCAAGAGTATTTTACTTTAATTCATTTCCATTAGTAGTAATATAGCCCAATATAGATAATACAATATTTCTGTACATCAAGAACATAGTCATGTCTATTCTACTTTAAATTCTAAATTTTACATGTGATACAAACTACACAATAGATTTCTGATATTTTAATAAGGGTATCTTTTATATCATTAGGGACATTAAAGATGTATAAGTGATAAACTGAAATACTTTCACTTATCATCGAAATTAGAGTTGAACATATCATCATTTTATTCTAAATTGACATTTGCAGAATATACCTTTTAACATTATTAATCAAGGAATGTCAACATGGCAACTACTTCCGGATGGCCCTAATTCATTCCGATGGGAGGAATGTGACAAAATTGTCCCTACTGAAAAAATAAACAATGCAGAAAAAATCTCCACTTCATACACTAATCATCGTTTGCCTTCTATAGTTGATCTTCTGCTTCAAGGTATTTAGTATCATCCGAACAACGTCACTTTCCTTAGTATGTACATCTCATTTCTTTTTATAAAACTATTATATATTTTCAAATTTGATGATATATATTGCATATTGTTTTAAGCTTCCTTGAATCTTAAAGATTACATGTATGCCAATGGAGGCGGGAGTGATGTTACAATGATTTGTAAAGGATTAGGGGAATCAGTTGTTTTGTAAAATTCGTTAATTCCACAGACTTCTTCTGGTCATTCACATATGCATGTTACTCCAATTTCGTTTCGTTTAATGGTTTACTAATCTGACAATATCTAATATCTATACTGATTGTGTTTTAGGTAAACCGTTTCGTACTGGTAGTTCATCTGGGGAACTTGTCTTCCATACTAAATCTAACGACTCATTCACTATATCATCTACAAGTTTAGCTATAGCGAAAACGTTATTGCAAGAGGTTGTGAAAAAACCCACACCTGAGGGAAGAACTATTACTATTTCAATTGGTGCCTTCGAACGTGCAAGGACTCTTCTCAAGAATCTAAACATCGGGGACTCATTTACTTTTATCGACTCTCATGTCACTTGAAATCCAAAAAAATAATTATCAATGCAATCAACTGGACTTAGCTTTAAAGTTGATTTATTGTTATATCTGTAAGAATTTGTCAAACAACCTCTCTACTAGTTAGGGGTCAAGCTGCGTGCTATTAAGTGTGGACTATTATTGTTCTTGTTCTATGACTGTATGAATTGTTAAACTTCTAATTTAAAGTTCGTACTACTCCATATATCATATTTTTATATTGATATAATTATTTAAATTTTTTATAACTAATTTTTTCAATATTAGTAAATATTAATGATTAATTAATACTATTGTTTAACACTTAAAATTACGTTGTGTGTTTTTTCAACAATATGTTGTAAACATTCAAAATAAATCTCCAATAAAACATATCTTAACTATGATAGATTATAAAAATGTTAGTTTAATAATTTTAGAAAATGTCAACCCTTTGGTGATGATTTCTAGAAATCGTCATCGAATGTGGACCATTTAGTGACTGAATGCGTAACATTTGGTGACGATTCTCAAAATTCGTCACCAAATGTTGATCTTTTGGTCACGTTTCTAAATATCGTCACCAAATGGTCACTTTTAGTGACAATGTAAAAAACGTAGCAAAAAACCAAATGTCTTTTTATTGATAATTTTGTATAATCGTCGCCACTTGTGAGCTCTTTGGTGACGATTTCAGACATTGGTCACCAAATGTTTAACAAATTATCGTGACGATTTTTGAAAAGTGTCACCAACGTTAATTTAGCGACGAATATCTGAAATCATCACTCATTATGGATCATTTTGTGCTGATTTTCGATAATCGTCACTAAATGTTCACCATTTGGCGATGATTTTTATCATTCGTCACGAAATGTTGTTTCTTTTCTGACACTTTTTTAATTAGTCACTAAAGGCTTAGTTTTAATGACGATTTATAAGATCATCGTAATATGATAACTTTTGCCGACGATTTTTTGAACGTTGCAAAAAAAAAGTAGTTAAATGTCTACTTTGTTGTAGTGTCAGAGACTTCACGTTATGGGAATTAATTTTCACACTTTACTGTATTCAACCACACGATATGCATATGCTTCAATGAATAAAAATCTCATAATTAATAACTTCTTCACGGGAAGATCTTTTGAAAATCCTAAGTATAGTCTAGGAATTCAATCAATGTTATAAAATTTGTATCTCGTATTAGTGGGAAAATGGTATAAAAATAGTTTGTACTATAATGAATCACTATATGATTTTGGTTATCGGTTATATTGATTGATACATTGAAATTTTAGCAAATAGTGAGTCAAATTTATAAATTAAAATAATTTAAAAGGTTAAATTAAAAAAATATAAATTGTTATTATATTGTACTTATGGACTGTAAGAGGGAAAATAAAGAAGAATTGAGGGGAGTTAATCAGTAATGATATGACTCTGCTATAACTTACATAGAACTTGACTCTCAATAGAAAACTTTGATGTACTACAATATAAATAGAGGATCTTACATGGAGAGGTCTTTCTCTTTCTAAGTCTTTTAAACATTTTCTTTCGAGACTTATGTCTTGTTTTTAGTTTTAAACATTTAATATGTTGTACATTCCTCTTAGTTATTTAGCCTAAGCTTTTCCTTGCTTAGCTTAAATATTTTTTTGTAATGATTTGTTTACTTTATTTGTTTAATTGTCTTCTTTCTTAGTTGTGCATTTATTTACTTATTTTATCTTTTATTTTTAATATGTACCTTGTTATATATTTATTGTAATATTTATTTATTCCTTATTATTTTATTTTTATTTATACGTAGTTATTTATTTGTATTTATTGTTATTATTTCCTTTATGTCGATTTTATTATTTTATTGCTTTATTTATTTATTTATTTATTTATTTATTATTATTATTATTATTATTATTATATTATGTTATATTTTAATCTGCTAAAAACAACCTCTTAACTAGTTAAGGTTAAAATTGCATAATTCTCAACCTTCTCGAATCTCAAGTTTAGCAGAACTTCTACTTAGATGTTTTAGTTGTATTTGAAATCTTTTTATGTTAATTTTAATAAATTGAGATATTGAATCAAAATTTAAAATATTTTTAATTTTAATCATAATAAATTATTAAATTTTAATTATATAAAATTTAAAAGTTAATTAAAAATAATATCTAATATTAACAAGTATCTGTATTGTATTGTATTAGCATACAAATTGTATTTATAACTTTGTTTATAACTTAGTCTCTGTATTAAATATTCATTGGTTGATTTCATCCTTTAATTATTATTTTATATTTTTAATTATAATTTTATGTTTAATTTATTTTTATAATTTATTTGTTAAAATTTATCTTTTTTAAGTATATAACATAAATATGAATATTTAATTTGAGTATACTAAAAAATAGAATAAAATATAAATATAATTATCAAGTGTTCAACCTTATTTTTATTCTTTTTTCGCACCAAAATTTAATAAAAATTATTGAATTAAAAATTAAAAATTAAATCTTAATTTCATAATATATATGAGGTAATTTTATTTATAATAATGTAATTTTATTATTAAATAAATAAAATTATTTAACAACTTAATATTAATATTAACAAAATTAGAATTTATATAACTTAATTGTTTAAAATTGTTGATCTTAAGGTCCTTAAAATAACTTCACGAAAATTTAAATTACATAAAATTTGATATTTTATTTTGTAATTTTAAAAATTATCTAAAATATATTCATAACTTTGAATTAGGGTTAGAAGGGAGTCCCCTTGTTCTTAATATACATTTATATACAGACAAAAACTTTGCTTGATATATGTATATATAAGTATGAATCTGTAAGATTTTTGGTTAGGTTTATACTTACAAGTGTTATAACTGAAAATCGGTTGCTTTATTACTTAATTAGTAGGTTTTTCTTGAACTGTATCTAAGAAAACTTCTTGAAATGTATATAAGAAAACCTATAATTTATCTTTTCCACCTTCTTCTTTGATTTTTTATTTTTTAGAGTTTATATCCAAACAAACTTCATATTTTCACTAAAGCTATATTTGGTTGGACGTAAAGTTTTTAATGAAAAGGAATGAAATAGAATAGAATAGAATGGAATGGTTTATAATGGAATGAAATATAAATGGAATGGAATCTTAGAAAAATGTTACTTAGGAGGAATGAAAGAGTTCATAATGTAATATAATGAAATGTTGTTTGGATGAAGGGTTTATAATGTAATATAGTGTAAAGTTGTTTATCATTTTACATTTTATCCTAAACCTTCCAAGTCTGAGGTTTTTTATTTTTACTGTTTAGGATAAAATGAGATGTAATATGAAATCCTCCTCTTCCATCACATTCTATTCCCTTCGATACCATTTGTAAGCTCCCAAATTGTACCCTAGTGGAATGTTACATGTTCATGAAAGTACATGTATGGTAGGAGCTAAAAATTGTGATATGATTGAGAATTGCATATAGCTTGAATTTTGGTTTAATGGATCATAGTTAGTGAATTGGAATTAATTGACATCATTAGAGGATTGAGGTATTAAAATGTACATTTGGACTGGAAAAATTGTTAACTAATAAATGGCCTAATTTAATAGAAGCCTATGAGTTATTGACACTTGACATAGCTAATACATTGACATTTGGCACCATTGGGGGGGGGGGGGGGCCGACAATTGTGACAAATGCTTTGGTGACATGTGCTCCAAGATTACGACACTTAGCAACTTAGGTGTCAAACTTGCTAGAAATTTCTGCAACCTTCATTGAAACCTCTCCATCGAAACTATTCCTCTCCTTCAGCTCTAAAATTTGGTTAAAATTCGTGCATAATCACTTCAAATTCTTAGCCAAATATTGCATCAAGAAAGTAGATTATGTTATCTTTTATGCTGTCTTCTTGGGGTTAAGATTTGCACCTTGATTTTGGACTTATGTTGGTTACTTAGAAGGGTTGAAATAGCTGGTTCTTTGGAGTTGAATTTGAAGTTAAAGAGGTAAGGGAATTCTAAACTTGATAGCTTGTATTAATATAAGTTGTCTGATAATTGAATTAGAATGGAGTATGTGTTAAGATGATGAGAAATGAATGTTGGAAAAATGATATTTGTGTGATAATTTATGATTTGGTTTTTGATATATGGAAGAGATTGATCTGTAAGTTAGTTAACGAATGATTTTTGAATTAGTTCTGGACATGAAATTGATGTGGAATTAAGGCATGAATAAGGTGGAATTGAAGTGGAATTGATGAACTATGGCAAAGGGGTGTTGAAGATGTATGACAATTATAGTGATTCCACTGAACAGACTTCGGTATTTTAGTTATAACTTGACCTGTAGATATCCAAATAGGGTGATTTTAATTTTAGATTAAACTAAATACATATGTCTACAATTTTAATGAAGGAATTGAATTTTATTTCTGTCTCTAATAGTTTTGAAATTCGGCTTGAAATTGACTACTAGTTGCTGTCCCTGTTTAAGAATAGTCTGTAGTATTTGGAGTATAACTCTAGAAATACTTAACCAAATTGCATTAATTTTATTTCGTTAGAAACTTATGACATAGAGGAACAATTCTTTAGAAGAACATATTGTCCAAAAACCTCAGTTTCTATATTAAAATGGCCATACAAAACTAACTCAAAACCTATCCTGAGACAATCTGGAAAAAGGTTAAGAAGGTGAAAAACTTGGTTTTGTGTAGTTGTTGACATATATAAAGTTAGGGCTTTTTAACAATGGTTTAATTAAACTTAATTAAGATTAAAAATGAACCTAGATGATGTTAGATTAATGGAGTAAAAGGTAATTGAGTTATGGTTTATTAATGGAGATAAGTACTTAAAGAATGTGAGGTAATTAATAATGTGTCTAATGTTGAAAAGAATGATGTGTTTAAAAATTAATGTGTTCTTATGAATACCAATGTGTTTAAAAAAGGTTTATATGATGCGAATTGAATATGATTGTTTACAAATTGGAACTTTGTGTCATGATATAGAGTGTGAAATACATAATGCCTTTAATGGTACATTATTACAAATGTTTATGCTTATAAGGTATGATTAGTTGGATGTGCATATATATATGTTCAATTTGACGAAAGTGGATTAGAGACATAACATTTTTTGCTTGTGATTGTGAAATCTGAAATGGATTGTTTTAAAACTGTCAAGTCCTGGTCGTGTGTAAATAGGCATGCCTAGAAAGATCTGCAGTTGCTCCTAGACACATTTAAGGCATCGACACTTTGGTGTCTCCTGATAATGACATTTTGGTGTCTAAGACATAAGTCTCTCCTGATATTGATACTTCGGTGTCTCCTGATAAGGACACTACGGTGTCGAGATATAAGTCTCTCCTATTCTGTGATACTAATAGGTATCTCCTATTTTGGTCCCGTTACCCACTTCTGTAAAAAGGATTAGCAGGTTAACTAGTTTTGTGTTTTGATAAATGTTCAATTATGCTAATTTCAATTTTGATACAGTTAAATGTTGTTCTGATATAAGCAAGATTTGTTCATATACTTTAAAGTTTTGTTTTGTGATTATGATATTCTATTAGGATATTTATAAGTTTGACATAAGTATATTTTGTTATGATATGTGCTATTATGTTTTGATGCAACTGATGTTGGAATGTTTAGTAATTTGAAGAATTAAAGTTTTTGTGAGATTTGTTAAGATCCAGTGAATAAACATGTTAGACGACTGTTAGAGACAGTCGCCAGTTTATATGTTGTCTAGTTATTCCCCACTAAGCTATATGTTTAGCACGGTAGTTTTACCCCGTGTAGGTTCTGATAAGAAGACTTGAGACTAGGAGAAAGACAACTGCAATGGCCAAGAAGATTGTGTTTTATTCTAGAAATGTTCAGTTTGTTTTGAGTTGTACTTCAATTTAATGAGATATGTTATATTTTGTGTTTTTTTAATGATTTGTAAAACCTTAATATAGTTTGGAATTGGATTTAAGGCTTGTATGTAATAAGTATCATATCTATGTTATGTTCTGAATATGATCGAACCAATGATGAATGAAATGTATGGTCCTTAAGTTTCTAGAAATGCTTTAGTATGTATTGGATTACTTCGGTTTTGTTTTGTGTAGCATTTGCATATCCTCCCAGGGGGTATGTGGGTGTTACACCATTTCATTCCATTCTATTATAAACTCTCCTCCTAAATGATAGAATAATATTACATTTTATTCCATTTTATTAATAAATTCCCAACCAAACATAGCCTAACTTACAACTCTGTTCTTTCTTGGAAATGTTTCCACCTCCAAACAAACTAATCCTCTTCAATAACACTTTAGATTTGTACTTGTGTTAAACCTATTCAATAACAAATAGGGAAGACGCAAGGATTAGTCGATTAGGGATTTTTTTTCACTTTTAAAACTTTCATCAACATAAGGATTAGATTATTTCTGCTTCTAGATTTTCTTTCTTATCCTTTTCATCTTTCTTCTTTAAGTCTTTAGTCCATAATGTTACTGGGTTCTAATTTATGATTTGAGAATATGTTTCAAGATAATCTACCGGGTTGAAAATCTGTGATTAAAGCTTTTATACATAAAAACAATGGGTATGTTGGAAAGTACCAGGGGACATGTTTGATTATCTTCTTGAATCCTTCAATATTTTTCCTTATTCATCATGAAAGATTTTGCTCTGATGTTAGCTTATGCAACTTTTAGTTAATGTATATATAAATTTTAGCTTCTGCCAAACTTGGAAGACCTACCTAGCTATCATATCTTTAATAATGTGCAACCTAATGAAGCACCTTACTTCGTTGAATTGAAAAACTCAACTTCATCTCTCTCTTTTTCTCTTTCTGTTATTTTCTCCTAAAAAGATGCCATGAATATGATAGAGAAGCAGACTGTGATCTTGATGGTTGGTAATTTAGATACCCATATCTTTGTTTGAAAAGTGGGAAGCAATACAATTTTTAAGTCCTCTAGTAACTTTGATTCCCTCCAGAGCAACTCCTAAAAGTACGTAGCTTGATAAATATTACATTATGTATCAGTGCATTGGTAATAGTCTCTATAATTCATAAGTGCTAAAGCCTACCCAGTACCTACTACACAGCTCAAGGATTTAAATATTGAAATATAAATATTATGATAGCTCGTTGGAAAACTTATAAGACCCACCCAATAAGTAAATACCCAGTTACGCAACCTAGTTGTAACATCCTGTTTTCATACAAAGGGTTGAACCATAGAAACTGGTACATGTGAGATCAATCAGAGAAATTAGGAAAACACATCTCATGCTCA
>JANQBM010000004.1:12772578-12787861 GCA_025594535.1 Erythroxylum domingense | reverse complement strand
AATTATTTTTTTCAGGACTCAGAAGAATACCCCGTTAGGCAACGGGAGTATATCTATTGCATATGAGAGAAAGAAGAAGTCGAGATCGGTTAGCGTCTGCATTGTGTCTCTTTATTTTTGCACTGAATTGTATTTTCTGCAAATCATTGTATTTTGTGTATTTGCGTATTTTATTTGTGTATAATTTTCCAAAAAAAAGGAGAGGGTTTTGCAAAAGAAATTGATTAAAGTGTAGTATGTTTCGTTTTCGATTTGAGCTAATCAAAATTCTGGTATAGAAAAAATTTGGCAACTCTTGTAAACGAAATGTTTCTGAAAAAAAAGTTGGCCCAAATTTGTGATTATTGATTTGCGCGTATTCGAAAAAAAAAGGATTTATACTGACTTTTGATTGTTTAGTGATGTAGCACACCACCCTCGCGGGACACGAACTCGGATATCACCATCGATATCGAGTTCAGGTCTAGCGGGAGTGGGATGTTACACTAATGATGGACGAAGACCCATTCAACTGTTACCCAACATATGATTAATTAAATATTAATTTATTAACTGTTCTCGTGAGATTTGTATTGAGTTGGACAACCTATTTCTTGAGCATTTAGTTATTGAATTATTGTTGCGACTTGTGAGTTGTGACCTATCAATTAATTTGGATCTAGTCAGCTTATTGCTTATTCCTATACTTATCTTGTCTCACATGACAATAATGTGATAATTGCAAAATTATAACTTTATAAGCAAAAACATGTAAACGGTATTTTGTTTTTGGTGATTATGCAAGTGATCTTTCTCTCGAGTGCTTTCAATTATTATCTTGATTCCCTAAAATTGCTCTATCATTTGTATAAGTTGTGAAAATAATGCGTGTATTTTTTTGGATTCTTAAAAAAAAAGACATATAATAAATACAAGTTTTTGATAATAATAAGACACAACCTCTTTCATAAATATAAATTTGATTTTTATTATTATTCTAAATTTGATATTAGATTCATATTTAGTTTGAATTATTATATTTGCTTTATTATTAGTTCATTATACAATAATAAAAATTGGTTTATTTTTTATTTTAATAAAATAATTTTTTACTTATTTTATAATATTTACTTCTTATTTAACATCCGGTCCAGTTTTACAGCAATTTAATAGTGGGTGAACCTTTAAACTATAGATCTTTTCTTTGATTAGTTCAATATTCGATCAAGTTTTCCAAAATTAAATTATGAATGGTCTAAATCAAATTTAAAAACTCATAAACTCAATCAGTTTCACTTTTATTCAAACTTTGAAAAATTTTATTTGCTTAATTTATTTACAATTTTTACACAAGTTAAAAACTGCCAAACTCCAATTCAACTTAGATTTAAGTACTACGTAAATGCTCAAATATCGGATCAACTTTAGACTTGGATTTCACACGGATGCAAAATATAGGATTTAAGATAAGCGAGAGAAATAAGATCAATGAGGCATACCCTAAAAGTCCATATAAAGTTTAAACGAAATTTTGATGCACGCCACGGTAATTTTGTCTTAAAAAGCGAAAAGGCATTCTGATATTTCAGACAACTAAAGGAAAAGAAAGAATAACAGAGGGAGAGAGAGAGAGGACGTTGTCTTTGACGAATGACGCAGGCACAGTTGGACAATGTGGCTCTGAGGAATTGTAGTGACGAGTGTAGCAGGAACTCCAGCTACAATTCAAGTGACATAATTCTTCATTGGTCTTCCAAATCCTTTGTCGTTTTCCCGGCTCATTCTCATCTTATAGTTTTAGGCTAGGAATTTCTAATTGGCAAGCCTAAGACTGAGAGAGACTGTTAATTCCCCTCAGCAACCATTGACGTCGAATGTTGCAATTAGTCCTAATCATCCTTCACGGAGACTCATGCTATATAAAATGATGTTCCCTCCTACTTAAGCTAATCAAAGATGACAACTTTTTGGTTTATTACATTCTCCTTAGACCTTAGATTATAACTCACCTTAGACCTTATATTAGGGAATGTACGTTACTAAAACAATTCGTTCTCCTAGGAGACTATAGGGCAAATTTTGGTTACTACTCTTCCTAGACCGTAGAATAGCCGTATAATTTTATTTGCATTAACATCATTATTCATTAATATAAAGAATAGGACTTCTTCTCTCTCACTGACGTAGGCCGGAGGCGCCCAAGAAAACAAAAGTGAAAGTGAAGGTATAATAAGTGAATGCCTCAACGGTCTCTTTAGGTTTGAAAAAAGAAGGATATGTGGCTGTGTTGGTGTCTCTACTTTGCTTGGGAAGTGTAGCCTTACTGCAAAAAAGTATTCGGCTTTATCATCGATACAATACCCTCTTCACATGGCTCACTCACTCTTTGGCAGATGAAATGGCGAAGCTAAAAAGAACATGGAGTCAGTGTTCTAAACTCGCCTAGATAATCATGGGTTAGCAGGATAGTTGGCAATGTTTAAGTTTTCCGATGCAAACTGATAATATACAAGTTCATGCTTGGATCGATGCGATTCACCGTATGGAGAAATATTAGGGGTGACGCAATGCTTTAGTTGATGATTGGGAGGCACTAAATCTGCATCAATATCAAGGGCTATAGTGTATATATATATATATATATATATATATATATATATAATTGGATGGATGGTGGAGCTTCATGTTGTACGATGAATGGAAAGAGTGAATTACCAACAAACCCATCTTATTCCTAGAACTAGAAGGGCATACTTTTCTTTTTTCTGAGAAGTACAACCAAACAAATGTAAAAGACTACGCGTAGTGGGCTATGTTTGTGACTACGGTTGGTTAATTAGTGTTGATTTATAGGTCTCACATGCAAGAGTTGCCCACCAAGTACAACTCAGCATTCCCAAGTTATTAGCTGCCATGCGAGCTCTGTACTTGGGCAATTTCAAGTAATCCATCCACGGAGATGCTGCTAGTCTGGGACATAACTGGAACGAATCGCATGTATTAGTCTTTTAAGAAGTAGAATTTTTTTTTTTAAAGAGCTGTATTTATAATTGTCGTGATTAGTCAACTTGAGGCAATGTTTAATGCCGTCGGTTTTCAAATGGTACAGATTGTTTTTATAATGTCAAAAAGTACTATGACATTATTCATTAATTTTTTATGAGTCCCCATGCCATATTTGTATTCTACATGACAGAGAATCATAAAACAAAAAATTTTGTAACTCCCGTGTCACATGTTCCTCTCTCTTCATAGTTCCTTTTATGATCTTGAGTTATTATTAAGAATAACAAAATTGACCTAGCCTAATTTCAGCCTAGGTTGATCGAGTTATAAGTCGAAACTATTCGACCCTAGGTTTGACGGAATATTACAAAACAACATCGCTTGTTTTAATTTTTATTAAAAAGTATGAGGTAGGGCCTAATCGGCCCTGTCCGTTGTCGCCCATCGGGCTGAGGATTCAGCCACGTGCTGGCTAGCTTGTGGTAGAGCGAGGAGCAACTTGGGCCTAGCTCAGCCTAATGCCATCCTTAGTTATTATCCTATTGTATTTATTTAGCAAGTGTTTCTTTCTTTGTTTGCTCCTTGCTTTTGTATTAGGGTGATCAAAGATGAAACAAGTGTGACAAAAATGAACAAGTATTCCTGCAAAAAAAAAAAAAGTTAAATATCAATGCTAATAAATAAACAAGCATGTTAATTACTATCGATTCATGTGTTCATTGTTCACTAATTATGCATTTTTGTTTTTCATCGAAGATGTGGTCAATTGATTATGGTTGAATGTGGATTTTTTGTCTTCATCATCTATTAATTGTATAAAATAACTTAATGAGATAATATATATTAATGGTGGGAATATTATACTTTCTAAATTCTTGCTCTTTTTGAGTATGGAGACAAAAGATGAGTCTATAAACGAGCATCATGGAAGATATATATTTTAAGGGTGATTTAATTAGGGATAGCAATGAGCTTATCTTGTCAATTTTTTTTTAAAAAATGAAAATGTAAAATAAAAAATTTTAATTGTGTCCTAGCTTGAGTTACTCAGGCCTAGGCCTACTCGAGGCCCATGGGCTAATTCATTGAAAACACTTGAATTTAGGCCCATGGGCTACCCATTGCCATCCCTAGATTCAATTGAGTGAATATTGATAAAGTAATTGATGCAGTATATATGAAAAAAAAATCACTAAGATGTTGTAGAGTAAATGAATTGGGAGGAGTAAGAATGGCAAAATTTTTCTTATAAAATACCTAGAAAGACTTCAAAGGAGTGCTGACCATTAGACCCTTTGACTTGTTATGCCAAATGTTATTTGTCAAAGTTAAACTTGTTAATCTATTCATAAGGCATAAGGAGCTTATTGAGGTTGTTTTCTTTTTCTTTTATAATGTCAAAAAAGTATTATGACAATATTCATTAATTTTTTTTGAGTCCCAAGCCATATTTGTATTCTAGCTAACAAAGAATCATAAAATAAAAAATTTTGTGAGTACCATGTCACGTGTTCCTCTCTCTTCGTATTTCCTTTATGATCTTGAGTTACTATTAAGAATGACAAAACTGGCCCGACCTAATTTCGGCCTAGGTTGATTGAGCCATAAGTCGAAACTGGTAGACTTGTGGTATGGAATAGTACAAAACAACATCAATGTTTTTAATTTTTATGAAAAAAATATGACGCCGGGCCTGATCAGTCGTGCTCGGGCTGGCCAGCCTGTGGGTAGGGCGAGGAGCGGCTCGAGCTTGGCTCAGCCTAATACCATCCTTAGCTTTTATCTTATTACATTTATTTAGCAAATGTTTCTTTCTCTATCTTTTCTTTCTTTGTTTGCTCTTTGCTTTTGTATTAGGGTGATCAAAGATGAAACAAGTGTACTAAAAATGAATAAGTATTCCCGTAGAAAAATAGTTAAATCTTAATTATAATAAATACCCAAGCGTATTAATTATTATCAATTCATGTTTTCATTGTTCACTGATTCTGTAATTTTGTTTTTCATCGAAGATGTGATCAATTGATTATGGTTGAATGTGGTTTTTTTTCATCATATATTAATTGTATAAAATAACTTAATGAGATAATAAATATTAATGGTGGGAATATTATACTTTCTAAATTCTTGCTTTTTTTGAGTATAGAGATAAAAGATGAGTCTATCACCGAGCATCATGAAAGATATATATTTTAAGGGTGATTTAATTAGGGATAACTATGAGCTTATCTTGTCAATTTTTTTAAAAATAAAAAGTGTAAAATAAAAATTTTTAATTGGATCCAAGCCTGAGTTGCCCAGGCCTAGGCCTCCTCGAGGCTCGCGGGCCAATCCATTAAAAACACTTTAATTTAGGCCCATGAGCCACCCATTGCCATCCCTAGATTCAATTGAAAGATATTGAGTGAATATTGATGAAGTAATTGATGTGGTAGATATGAAAAAAAATCACTAAGATGTTGTAGAATAAATTAATTGGGAGGAGTACGAATGGCAAAATTTATCTTATAAAATACCTAGAAAGACTTCAAAGGAGTGATGACAATTAGAACCCTTTGACTTGTTATAACAAATGTTATTTGTCAAAGTTAAACTTGTTCATCTATTCATAAGGCATAAGAAGCTTATTTAGGATGTTTTCTTTTTTTATATATAAATTTAATAGAGGGACAAAATAAAATACTAAATGCAACGGGCAAGTTGTTAGCTTTAAAACCATTGAAAAGAAGAAAATTTGGAGTGTTATAAAGGTGCATGGCCCTTATAAAAAAGCCAAAAGAGAAAATTAGTAAAGATTAAAGATGAAGTTGATAAAGGTGGGTACTTATTGCTTAAGGTTATGGTTGAAGAAGACTTCAATTATGATGAGGAAAAACTAAGATGATCTTGATTTATATCACTTATAAGACTTGAACTGGGCATTCAATACAGGAATGATTGATTTATTGTGAGTGATTAACAAAAAAGGTAATTAATTGTATTATACATCCATGTTTTATTTATTTTTCAATTTAAAGAGACGGTGACAAGAAGCTATTTGTAAATTATTAATTATAGGTTATTATAAGCTATTAAGGCATTTTCCTCAAAATTAGAATACAATTTTTATATTTTATAAATGAAGAGCAGATCATCATAAGGGTTTTAAATTGTCTAAATTATTTTGAAATATTTCCAAGGATATCAACAAAGTTGACTAGAGAAACAAGTTACAAGAGTTAAAGGACACGTCATCAAATTTATATGAGAACTTCTTGAGAGTGCCTTCAGAGAAGCAGTGTTGAGCATTTTTGAAACCTAAAATCAAATGTGAAATTGTAGATAATAATCTATGTGAAGCATTCAATAAAAGATTGTTGAAGTTAGGGACAAAAGAATTACTTCCATTGTTGAAGAAATTAGAACTCACATTTTGAAAAGTCTATAAGTAAATAAAGGTATTACTAAAAAGTGGGATGACGACTTTGAGGTGGAGGATTAAGAAAAAGCTAGCATCAAATAAGCATGTTGCATTTTTCTACCAAACTACTTGGAATGGTAAAAATAGGAATGAAGGCTAACAAGATGTAGTCATCTAAGTTGTTAATCTCAGGATCATAGGCTGTAGCTATAGATCAGATAAAGACAGTTGTGATCAAAGTAGCCAATAAAAAGGAGCTTAAAGCTCAGAATATCATAAGAGCCTCTGGCTCATTATGTAAAATGAGCCTGGTATTCCCAACAGATACGAGAAAGTTATCAATGAGCCCGGTATCCATAACAGATACTGGACAGTTAAAAAGACACTCGATCACAACAACGTAATAATTAAATGTGAGTCAAATGTGTATTGCATATATATTTGATATGTATGTTCTAAATGATCGAAAAGAAATTTTTTGAATTGTTCTGAATGAGAAATGTGAAATAAGTGAACAAAATGGTATTTGATGCAATATGATGATTAGTGAAGTGATGTGCCTTACGAGATGATGTGAATTGTTGTGAACTGGTTGTTTTATGTGAAATAAATGAGCACATCGATGATGGCTTGCTCACTAAGTTCGCAAAACTCATCAAAAATTACAACGTGACTTTTCAGGTATAAGAGAGAGGAGACTTAATCACTAAGACATTCTAGAAGAAACCTAGTATTGCTTTTGGACTCGAGAAATGGCTCAAAGGTCGGTAAGCCGAGGCTGAAGAGTTAGATAGAGTTTTTGTATAATTCCTCTTTCATGTAGAATACAAAAAAGAGCAATAGACTCTTATATTTTTTAATGTTGTATAAATGTATATGAATTGTATATTGTAATACTATAATGTACATTATGTTTTATGAAATGAAATGAGGAATTGAGTTCTAGATATCGTGTTATTTGCGTTTTAATTATGATGTCATGATAAGTAAATGTGACTACTCTAACTTGTGCGCTGCTTCCACCGGGCATATGCTCGAATGTCCTCGGGATGTATAGGCTTGTCTTGGTGTAAGTAGGGTGCTACAGGTTTTGGTATCTGAGCATGATTGGCATCTATAGGGACAGATATAATCATGTAGACATGATATATAGTGAGAAACTTAGATAGTAATCGTTATTATTGTTTATTATAGGTCATCTGCCATAGGTGATCAAGTCAAATAATCAGTTGACCTAGAGTCTGTAGGAGTCATTAGAGAGTCTTCTGTACCTCAACTTGAGTAAATGCCTCTAAGAATTCCTGCGAGAAAGGAAAGGAGGTATGATAAACTGAGAAAGCAGGGTGTTGTGGACTTCTATAGAAGTACAGACCCTGCTGAGGTCAAATGATGGCTAGAGAGAACGGAGAGAGTATTCAACCAGATAGACTACGAGTCTGATGAGAAATTCGACTACACAGTCTCATTACTACAAGATCCAGCATACCAATGGTGGAAGACTGTCCCTGATAGTACCACCAGATCCTGTAGTTTGAAGTGGGAAGACTTTTTAAAAGTCTTGAAGTAGAATTACATGCCCAAGATCTATTCGGATAGAAAGATGAAGGAGTTTCTGAATCTGAAGCAGGGCAATCTCTCTATGGCAGAGTATGAGATAAAGTTCAATGAATTGATGGGGTATGCTACTGCATTGATTCCTACTGAGGAAGACAAGTGTAGGAGATTTGAAGATGGGTTGAATATGGAGATTAAGACGAGGCTAGCTATGATGAATCTGAGTAGTTTCTCTGAGTTGAGAGCAGCCTCGATTCGAATAGAACAATTATTGAGAGATGATCAAAGGGATTACAGACAAGAGTCTAGTATGAAGAGACCCGATGAATCTCATGTTAGTTCTCGTAGAAGGTTCAATAAGGGTCAGAATAGATCTTTTCGATCACCGACTAGATCGAGACAGTTGGGGTTCAGACAGTTAGGGTTCAGACAGAGGGGTAGTTTTATGCAATCTGGTAATGGAAGAGGTACATTATCGAGGCAGCTACCTATATGTGAACATTATAGGAAGAAGCACAGTGGAGAATGCTAGAAGTTGATAGGAGCTTGCCTTCATTGTGGCTCTTACGAGCATCAGATTAGAGACTGTACCGTATTTTTCAGGGTACAGTCGGGAGTGAAAAGAGGAACATTGACTAAGACAACTGTCCAATAGAGCTGAGCTAGTGTATCTAGACAAAGGGGAAGAGGTAGAGGCAGAGTAAGTTTAGGTAGTCCTACTTTCAAGACTGAAGTGCGGAGCAACTAACCGAAGTCTCAGACCATAGTTTATGCGATGAGCAGACAGGGGGCTCAGAACTCCTTAAATGTCATTGCAGGTGTGTTGCATATCTTTACTTTTAAAGCTTTTGCATGGCTAGATCTAGGATCTACTCATTCATTTATCGCACCGCATCTGGCATCTAGATTGCATTGTGATCGAGAATTGTTGAACTATGATTTATAGGTGAATACACTGATAGGTAGTACTACAGTAATTGGTGAAGTCTATAGGGTGTTTGATTCGAATTGATCAGGCAGAATTAAAAGCTGATCTGATTGTATTGCAGTTAAAGGAGATAGATATTATTCTAGGGATGGATTGGCTCACTGCTCATAGGGTTATCATGAACTGCTATACTAAGGAGGTGATACTGGAATCTCCTAATTAGCAGAGAGTAGTATCTTGAGGTGTTAGTCTAGCAGTGCCAGCCAGATTAATTTCATTCATGAGTGCACTGAGATTGATCAGAGATGGATGTGAGGCTTTTTTGGCCCACGTAGTCGATACTCGCATTGAGTGGACAACGCATGATATTTCTGTTGATAGGGAATTCCTGGATGTGTTTCCAGCAGAATTATCTGGTTTACCCCTAGATAGGAAAATGGAGTTTACAATTGACTTAGTTCCAGGTGCTGCTCCTATATCTATTCTTCTATATAGGATGGTGTTGATGGTAAAACTTATCTTTTCTATATAGGATGGTGTTGATGGTAAAACTTATCTTCTTGTTTTACACTCAAAAACCACATGTGAACAGGTCGTGACTTGTAGATAAAAAGAGTAGATATCGATCCCACAGGGATTAATGCCCAGACACCATTTAATTTAGACAATACTTTGTTTAAGAAATGAAATTGTTTAATGCAAATAATCTGAAAATTAAATTAAAATTAAAAGACTAACATAAAGTAATAAACAATACCAAAATGCAGAAAAATCAGAATTCAAGAATCTAAAGACTAGAGATTACTTTTTTCCCTATTTTATCTCCTTCCTATTTTATTAATCAAATTGTGCCTCACCCTAGATTTTCAAATGTATTAACTACCCTCTCTCAAGGTGTAATTAATTGTATTTAATCAAATTTAAGGGAACCAATTGGACGATCTCTCAACCTACCCAATGACTATACCGATTCAACTAGTTATTAAACTATCCTATGGGTGATCAATTGAATTCGTCGAGATCTCTCTTCTAACTGATCAATTAATGTGATGATTGTATGTCTATAGACCGCGAACTCTCGTTGTATAATCCTACACAATTAATCTTACTCACTCTTTCGATTTATTACAAGAACATAAATAAAAGTAATAATCATCAGAGATAACTTCATTCAATTCAATAAAATAGGAGTTCTAGCAAAATAATTCAAAAGCAATCCCTAAAACTAAATCAGCCACTCATGGTCTCTATAACATCATCAACATTCAAATAAATCATTTTTACAAAGAATATAAGAAGTAAAATTGACAGAAAATTGAATAAGGGAACTCCTTCTCTTCTTTGTCAAAATCTGGAAACTTTGGTGTTGATATGCTATTTTCCCCAATCTTAATGATGACCCTTGACTTTAATCCTTCCTTAAGGCTCCAAACATGTGTTTTTCACTCAAGGATGGTATTTCTACAGAAGGGTTTTGTATCCCTTGATGATGGACACTTAATTATGATTTTATAGCCTAAAAGTCCTAAGTTTAATGAAGCCCTGCATTATGACTCGGATTATAATTCCCACGATCGTGGAAATTGGCATGATTCCCATGATCGTGGGAATTTGCAACAGATGGACTCCTCTTTTCTTTCCTCTTTGATCTCTAACTCAATCGCCAAGTTGCTCCATCTTCCTTCCCATATAAAAATAGTCAATTCTTACCCTAAATTAACATGAAACATAAAAGAAAAACAGTGGAAATCAAACTAAATGAAAACATACAAAATGAATATAATCAACAATTATGCAAGAAAACACATGTCAATTACTTAGAAAAACATAGCCTAATGGACAACTATCAACATCCCCACACTTAAATCTTTACTTGTCCTCAAGCAAAATTAATATAACCAATTAATTCAATCACTTCATTTTCACAAAGATCAAAGCATATAATTCCTCAAATTTAAGCCAACTCAACTATCAAGTTAATACACATATTATGACCACTTTTCATTGGTGTACATAAGCAAACTCAACAATTAACACCATCACTTAAAGATACGTATAGATGCAAAGTGAATTTTCCTCACAGTTTTCACTCTTTTCTCTTAAGTGTTTGATGTTTAATGTTTCGCTTAAACTTCCAATAAGAAACTACACTATCATAGGCTTGCAAATACACTAATTCTCCTCTATAATGATTGCATGCATAAATAGATCAAAAGGACTTGTTTATGGTTGTAATGTGGTAAGGGTTAAGGTGGGTAAAGAGGGAAAAAGGGTTAAGCATAAGCATTAGTAAAGTAAAAAGCGAATATAAAGGGATAGCAAAACATAACTCTGAGATATACAAATATCACTAATATTCTGCACTTATTGATGCTACTTACTTGTTCTTCCTTTTTCTTTTCTTTTATTTTCTTTTCCTTTTCCTTTTTTCATTTTTTCATTTTTATCTATTTTTTAAAATACATGGAAGAACTATTAATCAAACTATTACTATATACACTGTAATCCACAGGTAGAAATATACTCAACTCATCTTGGTAAAATTTTCACAACGATCACAACTAATGTATTACTTAATACTCTACTAAGCTTGTGAATGGTAGATTAATAAGGTTTAAGGTTTTAAAATGTCAGGTGTTTTCAAGAAACAAAAGGTTAAGACTTAATGGTGGTAGCAAAGGATAATTTAAAAGGTAGGTCATTTAAGCCAAAGGTTAACACAAGGACCAAATCATCTCTATTAAGTATGCATCCAGTAGACTCAAACAAATTAAAATCAAGTTTTGAAGGTAATAACCTAAGGAAGTATCACTCAACAAAGAAATAGAATGACTATACGTGGAGTCATATGGCTTAATCCTCACAAAAGCTCAAATAAAAACTTATTATGCATCTTTACACTACCTTATTGCTCAAATTTCAATTTGTGACTAAGCTTATATAACCAACTATTTTTCATCACTCTATATGGTTCACTTTCTACTCAAGTAACCTAATCCGAGTTCAAGCATGCATTCAATCTAATTTCAACTAGCATGATAGAATCTCATAGCCATATCCATTATAATGATTCAAATGCGGTTCTATTGCTGACACAAAGCATACGATATGCCTAACCATGCATCCTATTTAACAAAATGCAAATAACAATGCAATTGAAAAAGTCAAAGTCACCTTCCCAAACTTAAAGTTCACATTGTTCTCAATGTGATAAGTCAACCACCAAATAAGGAAAAATGACCTCAAACTAAACAAAAGAAATTGAAACACACAAATGACATGAAACTAAACAAAAGATATAACATGAAGCCAAACAAACATGAAATGAAATGAAAACAAACAAGAAAAACAACAAAATTAAAAGTAAAAGGGTAAGAAAAACTTATTTAGATGATGGTGACGACGGTGTTGGTAAAGGAGGTTCAAAGTTGTTCCTCCTATAAAAGTTGAGGAACCTCTTCTTCAAGCTACACTACTCCTTACGGACTTTTCGCATTTAGGTGCCGACCTCATTTAGTTGGGATGTCATTTGTTGAGAATTGGTAGCCATCTAGTTGAGGATTTGTTGAAATCAGTCAACCTCTATTGGTGCACTTAGTTCCTCCTCCATTGTTTCTGTCTCTAGCTCAAGAACTGCGCGAAATGTGGAGGGCCGGGAAGCAGTTCTACTGGTGCCCCTCCTATTCCTCACTTCAGTACGTGTCAGAAGATTTTGGAGTTCCATAGAATGGAACTCCAAAATCTCAGAACGTCTCAAATATAATATGTGAAACATATCGTGTGGCATTGTGCAAAAAATTTCCATATTAACATTATAAAACACACCAAAAGCAGAAGCAATATGAGACATCCTAAAACACGAGGTCTTTTAGTTAACAACACTCACTATTGATTGAAAAATCCTATAAGGTGTATTGATTTAATTTTTCGATCTATACACCATAAAAAGAAAAGTTCTTTGGCCGAGTATTTGTTGCTTTCAGCTTTATTAAACACAATTAGACACATAAATTTGTGTAAAAGTAAATGCTCAACACTCCAGATTAAAGAATTTGGTGCATTATGTGAGTCAAAATGTTCTTCACTCGTGAGAAGTTTCTAATAAGAATCGACATCAAAATCAGCGTGACGATCTAGAAATTTTGCATTCGACAAATTAAAATTTTCATGCATGACAGTAAAATCAAGTTTAAAAACATTTCTGGCTAACCTAAACCTAAGCCTAAACACATTCATTTTAGGGTTATACCAGACTGTTGTGAAAAAATCTAAAGTTATAGTAGCATAAATAGGTACATGGCACCGAACAAACCTATTCCATCCTACGTTTGCAGCTAGTTGCTCAAGTTGTCATCTCACTCCTATGTTCTCTAACAATTCAAAATTAAAATACTTAGGAGTGGCTATTTCTCTATCCCTAAGGTCACAGAGACACGTACCTTCTTGTTCTGAGTATATTAAGAATAAAAATGATAAAATGTCACTAAATCATGCATGCCTTCACTGAAAACCTGCAAACGGAGTTCATCATTCAGTTTTCGAGCCATCATCATCTTTGGTGCCATTGTAAGAAGAAAATCTACAAAAAATGAGAAAAAAATGAGTAAATTTTGTATTTAAGAAAGAGAGAGCAAAATCTTACCCAAATCCTTTTGTTTTTGAATGATTAATGCATGAAAAGAAGAAAGGATTGTAAGATTTATGAAAAGAGTTGGAGAAAATACCAAGAATCTAGAGAAAAATGAAGAGTTTTACAAAGTGGGAGGAGAATGTTTATGGGTTAGAGAGAGGAGTGAAATTTTTAAGAATGGGTGAAAGAAGAAAAGGGGGAGGGAAACTTAAATTTCCCTTATGATGGGATTCCCACGATCATAGGATTTCTGTCCAGAAACTTTCTGAAGAGAGTTCCCACATCCAGAAACTTTCTAAAGAGAGTTTCCACGATCGTGGGAATCACCTCATTTTTCACAATCGTGGGTTTTCTCTCTACAAAATTTTTGGAGAGATTTCCCATGATCGTGGGAATTAATCCAATTCCAATCCTTCTTCCAAGCTTAATATTAGTTCTCTATGATCCCACAACCTACAAACACATCAAGTTAATATTATCATCAAGAATTTTGAAAATAAAACAAGTTAAAATTCAAACGAATTCCAAATTAACATCAATCAAACTCAATTCAAACATTATCATAACTAAATAAATCAAACAAATCAATAGGCAAAAACAATAAAAAAGAAGTAGAATTCTATAGGTTACCTCCCATGCAATGCTTGTTTTAACGTTGGTAGCTTGATGCTCTTCCTTGTAAACTCAGTCAGGATCAATTATAAGCGGCTTGCTTCCACCTTTTTCGTTCAATATTGGTTTTGTAGCCTGTAAGTAAGCTATAAATTGCAAAATAATCAAAAGGATAATATGGATAACATTATGAAAACCAATTAAGGTCAATAATGTATTTTTTCTAAGTGAACTATCAATATAATAAGGAATAACAAAACTCCCTGAATCTTCCATTGAATCTAACAGTTTGTCCTGTACAAAGGTGACTTGCTCTTTTTCTTCCTTAATCACCTTCGTCTCCTCTGCTTCTTCTGCTTCTCGAATAGAAACTTTCATAACTTCTTCAAACTCAATGTCTATTGTCATATGTTCTTCATTCTTTTGTTCTTCAGAGGATTCGAACACATCAATTATCTTGAATAAGCAACTATCCTTCGGATTTTTAAATGCATCATTCATGTTGAATGTAACATCCCGTTTTCATATAACGGGTTGGATCATGGAAACGGGTACACGAGAGATCAATTGGAGAAAATAGAAAAACACATCTCATGCTTATGCATTTGCAAATAGTGATTTTTACTCATGAAAAATATTTGTACATGCATTCATGACATTTTCCTGGTTAATTGTGAATAAGTGTGATTTTTTGGAAAATATGTTTTTGTGTATAAAATTTCTGTTGGAGAGGTTCATAGTGGTTTTCTAATTTTTAGAGAATTATAGGAATTTTTCGAAAATTTTTCGGAGTCGTTTCTGGACCCAAAAAACTGTCAAGTGACTGAATAGAGGTTTACCGGTAGTGAAATTGACTTTCCAAAGGTACTGAAAACTTAGGCTTATGAAATTAAGAATTTTTGAATTGAGCCATTGAAATTTTGGAGAGAAATCGGAATTGATTTGGGAACAAAATGAAGAGAGCCAATGAGATGGTGACATGTGGCAAGTGACACATGTCACTTGCCTACATGTCCACCTTAGTTATTCTTTAATAAAATCAGCCCATTTAAGTGGGTCATCCACGACACTTCTTCTTCTTCTTGCTTCTTTTGTTCAGGTGATAAGTGTTTATTATGTTTTGAATGAAAAAAATTGCTCCATCCGAAACCTCTCCTCTCTTTTGTTCTTCCTT
>JANQBM010000004.1:12733569-12757584 GCA_025594535.1 Erythroxylum domingense | reverse complement strand
GCTTACCGTTCGTTGCTCATGATTGACGACGCGAAATACAAACCAAGAGACGCAAGGAAAGAAGATCGAAGAAGATAAAAGATAGAAGATAGAAGATAGAAGAAGATCCCGAACGGAGAGACGCATGAAAGAGTAAGAAAACTCTAGAAACCAGAAATGATACGGTGAATGAGTAAAGACTCACGGGCAAAATCGACTTTTAACATAAACAAATATCAGCTGATTCGTTAAAACGCTGCTCGAAGGTAGCTTCTCAAATTTCAGCTGGTTGGGTTGAATCAGCCAACCCAACCAGCTGATAACCAAACAATAAACATGACTTTTTGGTGAAGTCAACCAGCTATTCTAAGTCAATCAGCTATTTTTTAGCTGATAAGCCGTTATCCAAACGAGGCCCAATTCTTTTTCTTTCTTATTTTTCAAAAAAAAATATTATTTTTTCTTTCTTCCTGTTAATTATCTTTTGTCTCTCACATTTATCTTGTTCTTTTTCTCTGTATTTTGTATTTTGTTCTACTTGGGTCTTCCTATTGTGGTTGATATTATAGTCCACCGTTATTAATAATCCATTCTTTCAAGGTTTTTAAATTCTGGGTAGGCGTCTCTTTCCTCCGTTTTATTTTCTTTCTGATTATCTGAGTTTTTCAAAAGAAAAATATTTGGTTCAATTACTGGATGCTTTTTGAAGACTTGTGAAAACTGGTTGAAAAAGTGAATGTTGTCTCACTTTAGCTGTGATATATCTTGGATTCTGTTTTTTTGTCCGGTATGTGGTTTGATAGCGTTATCTAAAGAACTGGATCGATGTAGAATGATGTCAGTTACTTTCAATATGTTGCCTTTGCTTTGCAAATCTAGCAATGGTCTGACGGGCAATCCCATGTTGTTCAAAACTCTTTGGTGAGAGATGCCTTGATTTAGCGAATTTAATATTCATGATTCTGTTAATCTTCAGTCATTACGTTCTCTAAATCTCTATCAAAGTTTGAAAGTTTCTATACTTAATTAAACTTCAGGTGCTGATGATATTAGGATTCTTGATCTGTGAACCCCGTGTAAAGATTATATGGGGTTTCGGCCTTAAATGATATGAGTTTCTTATTTCTCCAATCTGAACCAGGAGTAAACTGTGAATTCCCTTGCGGACTTTCTTTTCTGTTCTTACGTTGGCACAACACGAAATGTACTTTTGAATCTTATTATCCCTTTTTTGTCTTCTGATGACTCCGTTTTCAGGTTTCATTTGATGAGAGTATTGAATGATGAAGTTAAGAAATGGCGACGTGGTGGAGGTTTTAAGAAGAGAGCATGACCCCTGTAGCTCCTGGTTTCTTGGCAGTATAATTGAAGTGGATAAGAATTGTTATGTTGTGAGATATGGCATATCTGCAGACCGTGACCAAGAGCGGTTTGTAGAGAAGGTGCAAAAGCAGGATGTTAGGCCTCAGCCTCCTTGTAGAAAGAGAAAGAAATGGATTGTTGGTGATGTAGTTGAGGTGTTTGATTCTCAGTGTTGGAGGGCAGGGAAAATCACTAAGGTGTGGAACAAGGAAATTTTCTGCGTAAGATTGTTTGGCCCAGGCTCAGTTCAAGTTAAGGAATTTCATGGATCAAATCTAAGGATAAGACAAGCTTGGCATGAGAACAAGTGGTTTGTCATAGGGAAGGTATGGTGATCGTTTACTTGCGCTTGATCCTTTCTTCATTTCTACTTGTTAAAAGCTCTAATAGGATTATCTTTCCTTTGATTTGTATTCCTAAATGCTACGAGTTTGGATATCACTTTTCCTTTTAGTTAAGCCGTTGACAATTTGAGTTCCCAGAAAGAAAGCTCATAACAATTTATGTTGTTACAAAGTAATTTCCATACCATGATTGTGAGAACTTGATATCGTCTGTTGTTCACTATTTTTACGAGCTCAGAGATGATGATGATGGTTGAGTAATTGTTTCTAATATGTAATTTCTGTAATTGCAGAAAAATGATGGATTTATCAAGAGTTTTACTCGGTTCAAATTGAAACGCTGCAGTAATTCGGTTTGGAAGGATGCTTTACAAGCAACCGACATAGATTCATACCTGAGTAAGGGATGTGGATTAAGAAACCAGAAGGTGGATGACTTTGGTTTTTTCCCAGTTGTACCAGTGACTAACAAATTGGAAGAGCAGTCTTTTGTCATAAAAGCTGATAAGGTAAAAGCAAGTTATCAAAGGTTATATGCCTCTTCTAGGGCTATTTCCAGCGAAGGTAGCAACCAATGCTCTGTTGGTAGTTGTAGTTCTAATGGCCTTGCTTACCCTCCCGGCTATAATTGTTGCAAGTCATTGGACAATGTTTCTGGTAACTCGGATGCTGAATCATCGTTCCCTTCCTTGTCTATCAACAAACGTGTAACTCCTTTTTCTGAACAAAATCTAGAAGCCCACATCCATGAACTAGAATTTCATGCTTATAGATCAACTATCCGGGCTCTCTATGCATCAGGTCCTTTAACTTGGGAGCAAGAGTCACTGTTGACAAGTCTTCGCTTATCCCTACACATTTCAGATGAGGAGCATCTAAATCAGCTGAGGCATCTTTTGTCTTCTCAAGTTCTCTAGTCTACTTTATAGAACCACTGTGCTTCAAATTTTAACATGGTTTTACTCTTCTTTCTGTACTCATGTAAATCAGTTAAAAGAATACTGTTGTTTTGTTGGGCGGGGTAGGATCGTTTAGCCTCATGTACAAGTTGGAATGTAATTATCTTTTAGGTGTTTGAGCGCAAGTTATTTGCAAGTTCTAAAGTTGGATACTTGTCTCATGGACTGAGATGAGTTTCAGGTGTGCTCTACTCTCTTAATGACAGGAATCGCACATCCAAGCAAATTCTGCCATCCCAGGAATAACTTCGATGTGGGGCTAGTTATAATCAGTTTTCACAAAAAATATATTCCCTGCATCATTGTCCAAGGATACAAAATGTTTGTAACAGCTTGTCAATTGCTGGTTGTTGTTGTTGGCTTGTCTCAGTTTTGTTAAGTGTTTTCTTCTTCCCGGTATTTTATTGGACGTCTTGTTCTGGCCAAAAAGCGTAGGAACTGAATTTCTATAAATATTGACCACATCTACACGGAACTGCAGAGCACTACGTTACTTTTCATGAAACAGTTCATTCTACTACATGAAGAGCTTTTCTCTTTCATTCTGTGAAGCATGCTGGGTGGGTGTCATCAACAAAATGAAAAAGAAGAGCGGCAGGGGCAGGGCACATCCTTAATGCTCCATTACCAACAATTAACAAATCTGAGAACAAATGATTTAAGAAGTTGACTAACTTCTTTTCGTTTGCTGCGGATTTCTCTGCCTTGCTTCACCTGAGCAAACGGTAGACTTAAAAGGGTATCCAAAGCAGGAAATTTTAATGTCACTGATCTTTTACTAAGATACGAATACGTGGTAACATTCATCAGTTCTACCAATGAAACGAATTTTAGATTGCTTCAAATCAGAGTATAAAACATTGGCAACCTCGAGCTTCCTGGGGTCCTTCAAACCATCGATCCCATAATGGGTTTGCTGGGCCATTTGTTCTGTGTGAGGCAGAGATCGAGCTAGCCACTGATTATCATAGATAAAAATTATATGGAAACAAGAACAAGAAGTATGTGTGCGTGTTGTACAACTTACGTGGATAGGAGTGGATCAGGTATTGTACCAACATCATGTAATAGCCTGAAGAACACCAATAAATGACCTTTTAGTCTCCATTAAGTTCTTACCACAATATCAGTTCATTCACACTTACTCTTCACACAAGGTTGATAAGTTATCTGTTTTCTCGAGCTCGTCCAACTCTTCCTGAATGGAATTTAGAAAACAAAAGAATGACTTAAAACCAGGACATCTATCAGCATTTAAATGACCAAGAATTGAATGAACACTACAATGATGGCTGTGAAAGCTTAAAAGAAAATACGAGATTAAGATACTGGTTAGGAGCGGTGATCTTACAAAAATATACACACTAATCACCTATTATTCCGAATAAATCACACTCAAAATGATTATTAGGATCGCTTACCTTCTTACGAAAACGAACCAAGCATCTAATTATTCCTCCTCCTCTAATACGTGGAGGTATTTAGGGAATCCCCATGAATCATTTGCCACCACCACTTAAATGACATGAATTCAGAGTATTTAATAATAAAAAAGAAGCCTGCTCCTAGAATATGCAAAAGAATCTCAAGTAATATCATGCAACCGACATCTGCACTGTGAGGCAGAATATGAGATATACAAGGAATTCATCAAAGTGGAAAGGGTGAACAAGTCATGTAATCCTCAAGAAAGCAACTGAAGCATCAAGGTCATCTGCGCAAAATTACTTGAACATACTAGGTACGTTCGACCAATGTGACAAGCATCTCACTGTACAGTTCTTTTTAATACTAGAAGATGGGGTAATTCGACACAAACGAAAGTGATATCTGAATCAGGTGAAAAGATACAAAGATTAGAAGCAAGACAATACTTGCATTCTTCAGTTTCTATTTTTACCGAATAGAAACCAAATTCGTGGTCTTCTCACAACCAATTAGCTAGGCCAGGTGCACAACTGATCCGTTACTTCTCTCTTCCCTAGGAAACCAAGTCACACAATCTTAGATTGACCATCTATAATGAATGAGGAAACATACTGATTAGAATCCAAAAGTGCTCCTCTTTCCTCTCTCTTCTACCATCACTTGGAGTGATTCAGCTGGTGTTAAAAACTAAGTTCTTGCTTGGAAACTTGAAAAATAAAATGCATAAGAATTGCCTGGGGATCCAGCTTTAACCAATCCACATACCAGAGAACAAACCAAAAAGTAGAAAAAAAAAAACGTGTTGAAGAGTAAACGCACCTCCAGGAACTTGATTTCTTGCTCCACGCGCTTCAATTCAGCAAGAATCCGATGCCTCCCTCTCTTGTCAGCCCCTCCACAAGCACCGTTCCCACCAACAACGCTCTGCTCGTCCACCGAAGACGACGTTTCGGATTCCATTCCGCCCACAACCACAACAACTAAAGCTCCCTCTTTGCAGTCATTCTTAAAAACGTCACCAACCCCGGCCCTTCCCTTCTTCAACAATAGAAAAGCTATGAAGATCTATGTGGTTGTTAACAAAGAAGTTGGTTAGAAGGCTCTGAACTTGCTCTTCAACAAGGAAAATGCTATTTGTTATCCTTCTCCTACAGGTTGGCTTCCCTCTTTTGAAAAGCTCGTCCCCTTTTTGTTCACCAAAAGGAATAAAAACGGAGAAAAGGCATCAGTTCTACTGTTCCCTGTGAACGAGTGAAAGAAATTAGCTTTTCATAATAATAGTTTCTCTCCCAGTGACTTTTGGAATTTGTTGTCCAAATGCGGATTGTTTTCTACACAAACGCCACTCTACTTAACAAGCCTTTTAATTATTCATAAAAAATGTGGGTTGTCGACGTCAAATTTATGCAATTGGATGAAGTTTTCTGATTGGAACCTCCATCACCCAACACCTTAGCCTCCTTCTTGGGTCCATTAGGAACTAATAGATAGTAATGTCTTGGCATTGTTCTTGTTTACTCTTCATTATTAATAACGATGTTTATGCATGTCGGTCTTTGAAATTTCAAAGATTTCGGCATTTAAGCTCTGGACAAGATTCAAGGACATTGGACTTTAGGCAAGCTTTAATCTTTATCTGTATCTTCACCATAACTTAGATTTATCAGTCCGAAATACCTTCTTACTAAACATCACAAATGAAATTTGATAATTTATATCATACAAATTAATGGTTTTAATTGATTTTATTGAATTGTCTGCCACTGGCCACCACCAAAGGCAAAGATGCCTTTTCTATCCTTCCCACTGGGCATCTGGATATTCCGTTGCTGTCTTTTTTCTGTTCACCTTATACACTCTTTCCCCATATCACCAAGTCATTTCTGGGTTCTGATATAGCCTCAGATTAATTTTGTTTTCTGAACAAAAACAGCAAAGATTTTATTTCACATAGCAGCCAGTACCCTGAACCTCTCAAGTACGGCATGCCTGGAACTTGGAACTCCTAGGACTACCCATTGACCGTTCTCACACGCCATTTTACCTAAAGAGAAGCCCCAACTGGATAAGATGGAGATGGAAATCCCAACATAATCCTTGAAACAAGTTCCTGGTTCTAATCATAAAGGACTCTTCATGACCTTGCGACTTGATAAAAGATGGGAGGAATTGGTTATTTAAGGGTGATCAATTCCTTTAGTGCAGTTTTGGCTATATGTCAAATTCCGTAGCATATTACAGTGTGGCATGTGGCTTGGTATATTGAATGGATTGGAAACTAGTGCGTAAGTGTGGTGCTAAGCAATTCGTCAGAGCTGGATGTGATTTGGTTCTGGCACAAGAAGATCACCAGGTAATTATGCATCTTAGAAATTCAATTCGACTACATATGCTTCAGTCAGCCAATCAGTGATTGGACATGACCGGTAAAAGTCAAGTTATTGCATTACATCAAACTCATATTCCAGAGTCCAGGAATGCAAATAGCATAAAAAAAAATCACGGACAGGCATAGATATTCAAGCCCGGCATCATCTTTACCTGTAAAACTCTCATGTCAATAATCAAATTAAATCATCTCAACGTGACCTGCACTAGCATCTTTTCGTGCAGGCTCAGGAAACTCTTCAGCGCCGTAGAAAGAGTTGAGCTTGGACTCGAACTTTTCCCCATCTCCCCACAAAGCATAGGCTTCTTCACCATGAATGGCATCGTCCCCAGTTTGGAGTTCATCGTCGGGCAGTCTCAGTGGGACTACAAGCTTGATCAAGTTGCAGATGATTGATGTGGAGATAATGTTAACTCCGACTACAAAGACGAATCCTAGCAACTGGATGCCCATTTGCTTGAACCCATCGGCAGCTCTGCCCATTTCTAGGCCATAGGCGAGTCCAATGTAGTGCTGCCATTCAGGTACCAAGTAGAAGAGTCGGCTAAGCTTAGGCTCTGCGAAGAAGCCGGTGAGAAGGCCTCCCAAAGTTCCTGCGACAGCATGAGTATGGAAAACTGCCATGGTGTCATCAACCTGCTTAAGCAGCCATATTCTCTTGTGGAGGATCATCATTGTGTACCATGGGATGCTACCAGATACTATTCCCATCCAAATCGCTGCCCATCCTTGGACAACTCCTGTGTTTCACGCTTACTATGAAATGAAATTGAAGAATATCAAATAGCTGAGACAAGATGGTCGGTTACTTACCTGCAGCCGGGGTAATACAAACCAGACCAGTGATCATGCCTTGTGTAGCTCCAATGACGGAAGGCTTTCCGTAGAAAGTGATGTCAAGAAGAAGCCACACAAGCAAGCTTGTAGCAGTGCAAACATGGGTATTAAGCACCGCAAGAGATGCATCAATACTGACTGAGTACGGATCTCCACCGTTGAATCCGGTCCACCCCATCCATAGTAGACCCGCGCCTGCCAACATCAGAAGTATGTTGTTTGGTGGGAACCGTTCTCTGTCCTTACTTGCCCTTGGTCCCACCTGTGCCAATGATATCACCATTAGCTTCAGCTATTGAATAAACAACCATAATAATAGTTGGTTTAAGTATTAGTTTTATTAGTTTGTTAGTTTTAGCTACCCAATAAGCCGCGGTGAAACCAGCGACACCAGCAGAGAGGTGAATGACATAGCCACCAGAGTAATCTATAATCCCTTGCTTAGACAACCATCCTTGTGGACACCAAATACTGAAAGCAACGATTGTGTAGGAGAAGGTAAGCCAAAGTGGCACAAACAACATCCATGCATGAAAATTCATTCTCCCAAGCAACCCTCCAGCGATCAGAATCAACGCAATGGCAGCGAACATCCCCTGAAAGTAAATCATGGTCGCATTGGGGAAATACCCTAAAAAGGCTCTTGAAAGAAGAAACCTCTCGTCCAAGGCTACATCAGGTTTGCCCAGGAATGGCACCAACGCGTTCCCAAAAGACATTTGATAACCCCAACCAACCCAGCACACTAGAACTGCTGCAAAGGCGTATAAGGCCATGAACGCCGAGTTTACTGCCCATTTCTTCTTCACAATGCTACCGTACAGTATCACAAGCCCTGGCACGCTCTGTAGCCCCACTAGAGTGGCTGCTGTGAGCTGCCACGCATTGTCACCTTTGTTTAGCCAATCCGGACTTGCCTCATCGATTGCTAGGTTCGTTGGCAGAGACATCTTAGCACAAGTTGTTTAGATCGACCCACTCGAACTACAAATCAAGACTGTGGACAGGTAATGCAAGAGATCTGCTGCTCACATGTATATATAGGAAGCGAAGTGGTTTTTGAAACCACGCTGTCAGGTGTCTGGACGATGCTAATTTGTTGGAAAGCAAAATGTTTGTGAGACTAAAGTAATAATACCATAATTATAAAGATGATTTGTGTAGCAGATGTCTTTTTATTCATCAACGTAGAATCCTAAGCAGACAACTTTGATCAGTGTAATTATCGCCTCTGACATGCTTGGAGGATATAAGGTGCCGTCAGATTGATGCTTCCAAAGGCAAAGCAAATTAAGAAAGCAGAATACTAAATGTCATAATCTGAATCTGCCAATTACTATGTTTGTAACAAGAAAGTTTTATTCCCTTTCAAACTACAATTGTGGCTTCACCTATCCAAAATATGCGGACTGTTAAGCTGGATTACAATAAGGAAATTTGGGGTTTGGAAATTGTCTCTTAAATGTTAATAAATAACAAGAATAGAAAAAATAAAAAAAGAAGATAAGAATATAAGAAGTTTTTAATGATTTTTAGTTAATTATGTTTTCAACTGAATAATTATTATTGAATAGTTATGACAGACGACTGTATTAAATTAAGTTTTCAGCAATGTATTTATTTTTGAACTCCATTGATAAGATTTTATTAAAATAGTCCCTTTATCAAGTTTAACTCATTTTAAACTATGAATTATAGTGGACTTTAGAATTTTTTTCAAAGGTTAAAATTAACTAAAAATGGGTTTAGACAAGGCTGATTATCATGTCCTAAACCGCATATTTCATTATCTTTCTTTAGAACATGGGAGTCTCTAGCATGCTTGTGTTTAAACAATAAATCCTCCTTTTTTCACGCTAAAACATGACCTGACACATGATTGTGTCCTAACTATAGATCTTCATGCACAAGAAACGATATGTGACATAGTTGTATCCCAGATCATGAATTCCTTCAGAAACAACTCTATCAAACTATTACTTATGTGTCTTTAACCCGTGCCTTCGCCTCTTATTAGTAGAAGGAATACGCATAGGTCACATTTGTGTCTTAAGTCGTGTTTACTAAGAGACTTCCAAGAAATATTAGTTTTCATCCTAGAAATTCAAAATTATATGCCCATATACATGAGTCATACAAAACAATCTTCATCTTGGTGAATATACTCTTCATAGTTTAGGATTATTCATGTTTAGCACCTTTATACATTAATAAAGTCTGATCAATGCTTGAACTTCTCTATATTAACCAACTTTGTCAACATGTTAATTACATTCTTTAAAATGTGAACCTTCTCCAATAAGATGCTCCAAATGCAATCTATTACTTGACCTAATATAACCTCAAATTTATATGTCCACCTCTTTTACTAGCCCTATAAGCTATACTACTTCTTTAGTAGCCTCAACTGCCATATACTCCATTTTAATTATAGACAATGTAACCACATAATGTAAAATTGATTCTAACAAATATACTCTTTTGTAAGAGTAAATACATCCCCGTAATATACCTTTTGTTGTCCAAAACTCTTGTTTAGTCTGAATCCTTATATCCCACAACTGAAATATCACCATGTTGACTACAACACAATCTTATGGTTTTATTTATCCCTAAAGTACATGAATGTCTATTTGGTTCCCAATATTGTCTTCTAGGTTTTGACATGTACTTACTAATCTTACTAAATTATTGTATACACTAAACATCCAACAATGCTACCATATGATACCTTAAACATATTATCAACCTATGTATTTGTTCTTAGACACTATTCTAATGAAGCCTAAAGTGACTTATAATAAAGTGCTAACGTGTTTAGCCTTGTTCATTCCAAATATGTCTAATACCATCTCAATGTAATTGGATTAAGATAGTCATATTTTTCTAGAGCTATTATCCCTTAGAATCTCTATGTTTAATATTTTTTTATAGCAACCAAATCTTCCATTTTAAATTCCTCGTTAGGTCTTTAGTTTATTCATATTATACATAATCTTTACAACTGCCAATATATCATCCATGTATAGTAGCAAAAAAAAAAAAAAGAAAAGAAAGAAAGGATCCATCTTCAAGACTTTTAACATATCCATAATAATTATACTCATATCTCCGTTAGCCAATTTGGATTATGTAGGAGTTAAAACTTATTATACCATTTTTGTTGATACTAATTTAATGTACAAAATAGCATCTTGAATTTATACATCAAATGCTCCTCTCTAGGTTGACTAAGACTGCTCTATGTAAATTTGCTTCTCTTTTTCACTGTGAAGAAAAGTTATTCATTTACTCCAAATTCATATCCAAACTTGCAACTAACACCTTCAAAATCTTGGTGGAATTATGAAAAACCATTAGGAGAAAGATTCATCATAACCAATCAATTTTTGTCATGCATACCCTTTAACTATTAGTGAAGTCTTGAACTTTTCTTGGTACTATTGGCTTCCTCTTATACACCCACTTACACCCTATATGTCTCTTCCTTTTAAGAAGCTACACTAGCTCCCATGTCCAAATTCTTGTTCAAAGATTCCACCTCCTCCATTATAGCTCCCTTTCATCATCTTTCTCATGATTATTCATAAACTTTTGAAAGGTAGTTATATCTTTGTTGCTTATAATAGGTATGAAGGATAATGAGTATTTCTGACCATATCTATTTGGTGTCCCAATAGTACGTCTCGCTTTATTCGTGGCTTTAATATGTTGTTGTTCTTCTCCTAACATTAATCTATCTTTCGAGCTAAAATTTTCATTCTCTTTCAAATCTACTCCAAACTGAACTAATTCCACTTGTACCTTTGTCATATTACTCCCTCTCCTTTGATGATCTTAGCACATCTTATCTATATGTTTGCTTCATCATATGCTACTCATTAAGTAATGCATCCTTACTAACCACTATATTCTTTGATGTTGAGTTTCAAAACTTGCATTCCCTTCTTACCCTTAGAGTAGCCAATGAAGATACAATTTATCAACTGTATATCAAACTTAAAACTCTCATCATTAGAAATATAAACGTAAGCATGAAAACCAAATATTTTTAACAAAAAGAAATCTACCTTACTTTGTGTCCACACTTCCTTTACTACTTTCTCATCTAGTGAAGTTTGTGGTGATCTGTTGATGAGGTAGATATATTACTTATAAATTTTAATTTAAAATTTTTTGGGAAGCTTCACCTTAAACTTTGGACACTTAGTATTTTTAGTTATAAATATGTTTTTCTTCTTTCAAATGTTATTATGCTGTGGTGTTTTTTTGAACTATGTAGTTTCTTTGAATCTTTTACTTTTCACAACATTTTAAAATTTTTTTGTTTACTTAATACTGATTTTTGATCTCAAGTATTTAATTTTTCTACTTGTCTAGCTCTCCATCTTAAACTTCCATGATTAAAACTTGAAATAATCTTAGATTTTTGTTTTATAAAGTATACACTGACTTTCTTTGAAATTTATTGATGAATGTGACAAAGTATTGAGATCTATAAAATGATAAGTCTCTAGTAAAACCCCATAAGTCAGTATATGTTTAGTCTAGAATTATTTTAATTTTGTGTTCCAGCTTAAATATGACATTAGATTGTTTATTAAACATACAAAACTTGCAGAAGTCTAACTTATAGTGTTTGATGCCCTTCAGTAGACTCCTCTTATGAAGTTTCGTCATACCTTGCTTATTGAGATGACCTAACCGTATACACTGTCATCATTCGAATCTACTGCATCATCTTCTTAATTTACAACTATACTCACCATTAGTCTGTAGATGTTTCTTACTAATATTGGCCTTTTGATCATAGTCAATGCATCTTTTACTACCTTAATATTGTCTTTATTAGTTTTATAGTGAAAACCATTCATATGTAAGGTGTCCAAAGAAATTATGTTCTTGTTGATATACAATAAATGTCAAACATCGCATAATATCTTGATAACACCATCAAATATCTTGATCTTGACCTTTTCTATTATAATAATTTTGCAAGCTTTATCATCTACCAATTAGTGCCAAAGTTTTCTAATATGTATGACATAAATCAGTCATTGTTTAGTGTCAGATAGTGTGAGCATCCATATTTAGTATCCAAAGTTTTAAATTTAACTAGTTAAAATGTCAATCATATCTTCATCACTATGATTTGAGTCCCTACTCTACACTATATTACCAAATTTTAATGAATCATTAGAATTTTATTTAATTATCCTACCTAATCTTGCTTAGATAATCTCTCTTAATATGCCATATTTGGTTACATTTATAGCATCAGACTGTCATTTTACTTTTGGATTTAGATTTAGAATTCCTCTTAGATGAGCTATCTTTATTTTGTTTTGTCTTATGGTCCTATTTTCCTTTCAAATACAACTCTTCACTTTGAAAACTTTCACTGATATTGAGTCTCTATTGTTTATGAGCTAATAACATTGATGATGCCTTTTAAACTAACTGTCCTCTTGCCTAATGTGAGTGTAATCACCAAATTTTTATAGGATATAAATAAGGAATAATGTCTTTGTATGTAATAGTTACCTCAAACCTTAATTAGTAGGTCATTGACTATTTGATTAAACACACTGATATGATATTTTAATTTTTGTTCCTTCTAGTATCTTCATTCAATAATTTTTGGTTCAGGTACAACATATTAGTGAAGAACTTTAACATATATTGACTCTCTAATTTCTTCTATATTTCTATAAGGGGTGCAATATTCATAACATGGTATATGACCTAGATTTTCCATGGTACATGACCTAGATTTCCAAACAAATTTGTATAATTTTTGTTTTTTCCACGTGTAACTCTTTCCAATAAATCTCATCCATATCTTTTGACCTATTTTACTGTAACCACTTAAATTATCAGTTCTATTGAATTTTTTCACTTTGAACTTTACAAATGAAGTCATTGTTGCCTCAACGTTGCTTTAATACCACAAATTGAAAATATAAATAGAAAGAATAGAGAATAATTAAAAAAAGAATACAAGAAATTTTTAATAGAGTTTGAACAATTAGAGGTGTTTATGTCTTTGAGAGCCAAGAGTTGTTTATTCACTATTGAATAACTATGATGATAGTTATATAAAACTAGGTTTACAGTAATATATTTATATGTAATCCTAACTAGTATAATTTATCTCAAATAGTCCCTTTGTCAAATCCAACTTAATTTCAACCATTACTTTAGTAGCTCCCAGAAACCTTCTCGAATTTAAAATATATCATAAATAACTTTTCATACAATACTGACTGTTATATCCACAATCTTGTCCTAGATTTTGGATCTCATTGTCTTTCTCTAGAAATAATGGATCATCCTACTTCTTTGCATACTATGATGTGACTTAGGGCACAATCATATCCCAGGTCACATATTTCTTATACTTTTCCAAAACAAAACATAATATTCGTTACTTTTTTGTTCTCATATCATAGATCCTTGTGCTTTTCTACACATTAAGACACAAATTGAGACACGATTGTGTCTAAAGTACAGATCTTATTGCCTTCTCCATTCACAGGATATGATATATGCACGATTGTATTCTAAATTGTGTCTTCCTTCGAAAACATCTTTACCACCCCACCACTCTCAAGTCTTCAACCCATGTCTTCACCTCTCATTATGGAAAGTAACGCCCCTTGACCATGAGCATTCCTTAGATTATATTTACCCTAAAATATTTTTAAAATATTTATTTCCATCTTAAAACTTTGAGATTATGTGTTCGTAACTGATATGCAACACTTTTAAGTTAAAGGAGTAATAAGTAAGTTGAACTATTTTATCGTATGGAGCATACTGAATTTGTGCGAAGCATCAAAACAAAATAATATAGGAATACAAATTTAATACTTTAATGTGACGAGCTAATCTTATAAAAATATTTTGGATTGGAGGAAGTAGAGAAGTGTTTGATGTGTTTAATTGTAAAAAACAAGAAAATTATATTTGAAACATCATAAAGTTATAGTGGGCACTCTAATTGTAAGAATCATAAGTTTTACGGTTATAAAAAAACATTATATTTGACGACTACATATTATAAGATTGAAATGCTTCCAATTCAGCTGTAACAACTCTACAGCCCACTCCTTTTCTCCGTCCCTCTCTACAACTATTCCTCCTTTAACCTCTGCCATTCCTTCTAAACCTTCAGCTCCATTTGTTAGTGTGTTTCAACACAGTAAAGGGACTAGAAAGACCTAGAAATAGGTTGTGGGTGACAATTCTAACTCTTCCTTGATTTACAGTCCACCTGTTGAGTTGAAGGAAAGCTAATAGTGGCTCTAAGTCTAGACATTTTATAGGAAGGTGCTAGGATATGGGAAATTGCGCTTATTGGTTTTTTTATAGATAAAAGACCTGCTTTTTTAGTGATACAAGGATGGACCCAGAGAAACTGGAAAGGGAGAGGTCTAATGGAAGTTATGCTAACTAAAGAGGATAACTTAATCTTTACCTTCTGAGGAAGCTCAAAAGGTAATTGAAAAAGGCCCTTGAAACGTCTTTTAACTTCCTTTATTTCTTCAAAATTGGCAACCGAGCATGGAATTAGAAAATATTAGATTGAAAAATATTCTTCTATGGGTGAATATCCATAACATTCCTTTGAAATATTGGGAAACTAAAGGTTTGAGTATGCTAACTAGTTACTTAAAAAAACCAATATGTATGGATGAAAACACTACTTTGAGGAAAATGGTTAGATTTGCAAGATTATTTGTGAGTATAGATATTTCTAAGGAAATGAAAGACAACATCCCTATCTTAAGGTCGGTAGATGAGCATTATCTCAGAGAAGATAAAATTATGGTTACATACCAATGGAAACCTTCTCTAAAAACATAAGGCAAAGAATGGAAACCTATTAGGAGAGTTTTCACTAGAGGAGACTATTGGGAGGTGATGGGTATGGAAAAGCTTAATTCAAAAGACAACAAAGATTGGGTGGAAGCAGAACAAGTATCAAATAGTCATGCAACAGTTTAGGCTGAAAAGGATCCATCTAAAAATGAGGAGAGTGTTCAAGTAGAAAATAGTCCAGATTCAGTTCATCTGGGGGGAATTCAATAGAAATCATTGAGTGGATTAAATAAGTCACTAGGGAATAAGAGGGAGAATGAAATGAAAATTAGTGAGAATAATCTATGCTATAGAGACCATGATATCCAACAGAATGAGCAAACCTAATAAATGGCAAAACTGCAGAGAAAAGATACTCAAGAGGAACAATTTGAACAAGTTATCTCTCAGAAGAGCAACAGGAGCAGTGGGAAAGGCTCAAAAGGGAAAAGTAATCTTGTATGACCCCGATAGTCTGGAATATAAGAGGAATAAACACCTTTTAAACTTAATGCGGTAAGGGATTTTGTTCAAAAGGAAAAGTCTTTGTTATTTTGTTTATTGGAAACCAAAATTAGAGAAGCAAATTTGAATAAATTAAGTTGTTGGGGAAGCAAATGGTAGTTTCTCACAAACCTTCAATGTCATGCTTATGGAAGGATTATTGTTGTTTATGATGGTGATCTCTTGGAAGTGAATGTTCTGAAAACTAGTCAGCAATTTATCCACAGAAAGCTTAACTTCAAAATGGAGAATTCTTGTGCTTTCTACTTTTGTCTAAGGTTTTAAAACAATGTTTCAAAGAACTAAGCTATGGACTTCTCTTTGAAGACTCAAGGCATCGATTAGAGTTCTATGGTTAGTTAGTGGGGACTTTAACACCACTCTCTTCAGATCAGAGGTAGAAGGAAACTGTAACCTACTCAACTACACTTTTGCTCTGTTCGATTGTATGCAGGAGGTGGAATTAACAGATTTAAAAATCTGAAGGTCATAGGTTCACTTGGTCCAACAAAAAAATCTCTAATTGGCTCATCTGAAAAGCTAGATAGGGCTATGGTGAATGTGGACTAGTTAAATACTTTTTTAGGAAGCTCAACCAATTCTTTTGACCTGGGAAATTTTGTTGATACCCTTATAAAGGTTGATAATTTGTTTAAAATAACCATAATCCATCACCCTTTCAGGTTCAACAATGTTTTGGTTAATATGGAGGGTTTCAAAAAGCAATTATGAATGGTTTAGAGTATGAGATCTATGGTTTTAAGAAGTATATTTGTTTGAAAAAGCTCAAGGCTATTAAACAGGAATTGAAGATGTTAAATTTAAAGAGAGGTCAGAACTCCACAAAGGAGATAGAAATAGCAAGAAACAAGCTTTTGAAAATTCAAAAATCTTTGGCAGCTAGCCCTACTAATTGTACACGAGCTATAGTTGAAAAGGAAGCCTTTAAGACCTATTTACAAATAGTGGATAATCAATGTTCATTATTGAAGCAGAGAGCCAGAATTAATTGGATTAAGGATGGGGACAGATGCATAAAATTCTTCTTCAATTCAATGTTAGCTCGAAGAAATGTAAACAAAATCACATCCATAAAAACCGAAGCTGGAGAGATTATAGTTGGACAATATGGAATTGTAAAGGAAGCCATGAATTTTTATAAACTGGAGTAGGCCTTAGGCATTTTTTTACAACCAAGATTCCTGAACATGAAGCTTCATTGCTATTAGAACTATCACAGATCAGGAAATAGAGAAGGTGGTTTTTAATATGAATGGCTCTAAGGCTCTGGGTCCAGATGGATTGAATGGGTTTTTCTTTCAAAAAACTTATAGTAGCTTGAGGAGATTAGTTAAAAAGGCTGTGTAGGAGTTTTTCCAAAATGGTGTCTTGCTTAAGGAGATTAACAAAACCTTTCTTTGTTTGGTCCCTAAGAGTTCCAACCTGACCACTTGGAGTGATTTTAGACTTATATCATGCATTAATTTCCTCTATAAAATCATTGCTAAGATTTTGATAAATAGGCTGAAGGATGTTCTACACTTACTCATCAGTGAGAATCAAGGTGCTTTCATCAGTAGCAGGAATATTAGGGATAATATCCTTTTATTGCAGGAGTTTTTAAAAGGGTACAATCACAACAGAAGTCCTCAAAAATATAATATTAAAAAGGATCTATAAAAAGCTTTTGATAGTGTTATCTAGAGATTTCTGCTATAGACTATGAATGTTATGAAATTTCCCCATTTGTTCATCATGTGGATTGAAGAATGCATCACTACTGCCTCCTATGGAATATTGATTAATGGAAGCCCCACTGAGTTGTTTAAAGGAAAAAAACGACTTAGGCAAGGACACCCTCTTTCTCCTTACCTATTCCTAATTTGTATGGTGGTTCTCACCCTTATGCTGAAGCACAACGCTTCTAATGACTCCAACTTTAGATACCATTCCAAATGTAAGAAGCTTTCACTAACTAGCTTATATTTTGCAGATGATCTTATTCTTCTAAGCAGGGCAAATGTTCATTTAGTCTCCATACTGATGAGTACTCTCAATACTTTTAAGGAGTTATTTGGATTGAATATCAATCTTCATAAAAGTTATTTCTTACTTTCCAAAAGTGCTACTCACTTATCTAACTCCTTGTCATAAGCAATTGGTATGGAAAACAAAGATCCACGTCTTCAATATTTGGGCATTCTTATCTCATCTAGGAGCCTAAGATATTGTGAATGTATTCATTTAATAGAAAAAATTCAGAAAAGATTGGGGTCTTGGACTAATAGAGCCATGTCCTATGGAGGGAAACTTCAGCTTCTGAAGTCGGTAATTATGTCAATGCAAATCCTACATATTCCTCTCCAAATGGCTTATTAAAACTGTTGAAAAGCTGATGAAGCAGTTTCTATGGGAAAAAGGAAATGGTAAGAAAGGAATTGCAAAAGTGAGTTAGAAGCATATATGTCAACTGAAGGAGGCAGGTGGGTTAGGTTTGGAGTCAATCAGTAAAAAAAAAAAGCTTGCTTATGACTAAGAGAATTTAGAGAATCATAAATGAAAAACAATCATTGTGGATCAAATGGATTCACATCTATATATTAAAAGGTGAGAGTTTTTGGGCTCTAAGAATCAAAGACAGTTACTCTTGGTTCTTCGACCAAATTCTCAGATTAAGGGAAGAAGTTCAGCAACACATAACTTGTCAAATAGGGGTAGGGAAAAGAATTTCTCTATGGTATGATAATTGGACAGGTCAAGGGGCATTAATTGATAATCAGTTGGTAAGGATTTTATTGGGAAGGTTCCCTAAGAGAGCCAAGCTTCATGAAATAATTAGAAACGATAACTGGATGCTCTCTTCAGAAAAAATTAGACTTTTGCCCATTCTTCAATATAGAAGCCTCGGGTAGAGTGATTTATACTTATGAGATGGGAGACCTATATTAGAAATTAATATTAGAGAAGCTAAAAAGCTGAGGGATGGGGCAGTTACAAGAGTAGAATGGTGTTCCCTGATTTGGAGCAAGGTTCTTAGACCTAATGCAATTCTTCTCCTTTGGCTAACTATGTTTAATAGGCTCAGCACTATGGATATATTGAAATTCCTATCCTCTTCTAAGATTTGTATTCTTTGCAACCTAGAGGATGAGACTAGGGATCATGTCTTCTTCGAGTGTGGTTTCTCTAAAGAGGTTTGGGCTAGAATTTCTAGTCTATGTGGCCCTGGTACTAATGATTGTAGCCTCATAGATATCTTACTGGAGATACCTCAACTACATATCTCTAAATGTGATAGGGATATTTTTATGGTCTCTGTTGCTATATGTCTTCAAGCAGTTTGGAATGAGCGAAATAATAGGAGGTTTTAAAAGAGATCTAACACTCTACTCTCTCTTATAGAACTCTTTATTGCTAACATTAGGGAACAACTGATTGCATATAGTTCTTTATGTTTATTCATAGATCACGGTATTCTATAAGGTGTTTCATGCAATCTGGGTTATAGAAAAGAAGAAAGTCTTTCATGCATAACTATTTTTGCATTTCGAGCAGATTCTCTTATTAACCTTCTCATGAAAAAAGGAGACTATTAAAGATCAAAAGGAACCTCACTTACTTGTAGGTATCAGAAGGTATTTGGTGTACCTCCTTCAGATCTACCACCTCTCCAGCCGAGTCTTGTATGAAGGTTCACTACTGTCCCCTCCAGTCCCCTGATATTAATACATAGTTCGTTAATCTGGGGAGATTCACATAATCTTTAAAGCTGAAGTCATTATCGAGTTGACTATGCATACCTGAGATGAGGTCTCCCTTGTGCGAGGAGACGAGCAGTAGAAGCCGCCGCGTTGTCTCTACAATGTTTCACCTCCAAAATGTCATCCTCCTACTCCCCAATTGAGTAATTGTCTGAAGATTCCAGAAAGGAGAGTCGTTTTACCCTAATTACTAAACGACATCGCACATATTCCCATTTAGTTCTCTGAATGCCGCCGTTTGTTTCTACTGTGTGCTTGGTGTTCCTAGTTGTTTCATCTCACGTGGGAGAGGCCCTCTCCAAAGATTTACACAGTTTGATTTCTCCTTAATGAATTTTAAATTCTAAAAAAAAACTAATACATGGCCTCCTGATGTTGCTTGTCCAAAGATGCAATATTTTACTGTGTTGTTGCTAAAACATTTGGCCTTTAAGGAAGGTGATGGATTTACAATTCATGAGCCATATGTGATTTAATGCCTGACAATTAAGGGGGTGGTTGGCTCATATGGGAGAATGATAATAAGAATGAGAATAAATATGGTAAAGAATGAGAATGAAAATTATAATTATAATTATGATGGTTGGTTAAGAGGAAGGAATGATTATCATTACTATTGATAGTGGTTGGTTTGTAAAAAATATTGAAAAATAAAAATTTATTATATTTTAATTAATTGTATTGTAAATAATTAGTTACAATATATTAAATAATTAATTAAAATATTGTAAATAATTAATTACAATATTTTACTTAATAAATGAATTATATTTTAATTAATTAATTAATTAAAAATTATATTGTAATTAATTAATTAATTACAATATTTTAATTAATGAATGAATTATATTTTAATTAATTATATTGTAATTGTATTTAATTAATTAGTATTAAAAATATTTTAAAAAAAGAATCACTACTAAGAAATAAGTTTCATTCCTCTACTAAATGGAGATTATGAAGGATTTTTCAAAAGTGGGATATCAAAATATTATTCCTATAATAATAATTAACAACTAATTACTCACTTTTCATTCCTTATCAATTAACTCCACAACAAACCCATTAACCAAGTACCTGGTAAGATTCCAAAGAACGTTGGTCTTTTTTCAGCGGAAAACAATTATTTACCTTGCTTTCTAATTTTCCAACGAGTGTTGGACTGGCGAGCTTGACTTCTAATGCTTAAATAGGCAAAACAATGGCCATTACCAATGAAATAAAGACTGTAGTAATTGACTTCCTTAATTCCTTTCTTCCATTAAACTCGTAATGAACTGGCCGTTCCGCAGAAACACGTGACCAAGATTCAGGAATCGCTTTGTATGTCCTTTTCATTTTTTCCATTTAAATTAGAAAGGAATCGCCTCTAATTAAGAGTTGAGTGAAAGCAGGAAGTGGCTTCGTCCACCAAATAGCAGTATAAGACAAAAATGTAATAAAGCAATATTCAGGGACCAGGGACGATCGGTAATAATTTATATATAAATGATTAAGGTAACTCAAACAAGCCTTCCTTTTAACTAAGAGACATATGAATTCGGATTACTTCCACTGACTAAATCGATATGAAAAATAGAGAGATAAGATAATTTATTTACAGGATCAGGACATAATATCTTATAATGATTAGACTTTGTTAACAACATGGCGGATAGTTTAATTATGAGGGGACCAGCTTCACCACTGGTAGATGAAATAGTTGTTATTTCTTTATTCATCATTTAAGCAATTAATTTATTTTATTGGTTAAATTTAAAGAATAGAATTAAGGGTAGCTAACTCTTATCTCCTTCACCAATGATATTTTAACTTATATAATTAACGAATTTTCTAAATTTGAACATCAGGTACTTTGCATTCATTCATCTGGTAGCATCAATCGTTGCTTTCAATTATTTAGAAAAGTGAGTTCACTTGATATTATCTTGTCATTTGTGCAAATTGATGTTCTAATCATACAAAGTCATGGTAATGCAGGAAAAAAAAAAATCAAGCCGGCTATTCTTGGAAGAGGTACTTGCTATAATTGAGTTGAAATATTTTTGTTCAGTTAACTTTATGATTGTATTAGAAGAAGCATTGAGGATTTGGTCATGGTTTTAAAAACCGGACCAGACCGGCCAGTCTGACCAGAAAATATTAGAACCGGCCAATGGTCTGGTTCGGTTTCATCTAATAACCTCTATGCATTAAAACCGACCGGTTTATTAGCGAACCGGCTGATTTTTTGTCGAACCGGTTGAACCAGTCTATCACTACATAAAACTCCAGATATACCAAAAGCTACTTCTCTTCACCGAAGGCTCCGGCTTTTCCTCTTCTCCGCCTTCTCTTCACCAAGAACTGCTGATCTTCTCTTTACGATCTCTCACTGCCTCCAGAGATGTAGAAATCAAGCTCTTCTTTTCAAATTTCAGATTTCATTTCATCAAGCCCTCTCCTCCCTGTCTTCTCTTCACCATCTCTCACCGCCTCCATTTCGTTGCTGACTTCTTAACTCGCTCAATCTAAATAAACTAAGAGAGAAAGCTAAAAATGCAAGGTTTGAGTACAGCAACTGCCACCATTGAAGCTTCTCTTGAAAACTGATGATCCTTCAGACATTGAAGCTTCTCTTGGAAGATTATTACTGTTTATTTGTTATTTATGATCAGTGGTTTCGTAGTGGCTCGTGCACAATCTGCAATTTCACATCCATGACTATGGTGGTGTTGGTTTTTTAAAAGGCAAAGCTCTCAAGACGAGACTATTATATTATCTCTCTGCGTCGAGCTCTCTCCTACAAACAGGTTTTTTCGTCTTTTTTTATCTTCTAGGTTCTCTTCTCTGCTTTTGCTTCAATTTTAAATTATTCAGGTGTGCTTTTGCTTCATTTTTAAATTATTCAAGTGGGCTGCTCTTAGAATTCTTGATGCCGCAAATGTTTATTGCCCTAAAATTTTGGAAGATGTGTATGTATATGATGCATTTACAACTTAGTTTGCTTCTTGGTCGATTATACTACACCTCACTAAATTAACCTTTTTCTTTTCAGAATTGAAATTTACTCCTTGAAAGTTGTTTCAAAGCGTTTAGCTGGGAAAATCGAAGGGTGGAATAGTGAGTCTACGATTATCTCCAAGCTATCTAGCAAGCAAAATTCCCAGGAAAATACTGTAGCATTTGTGAAAACCATTTGCATCCCCCTTTTCGAATTCTCAAGCTCATGTGCCTCATGTTTGCCTATTGTCTCCTTCCGTGATATCTACAGCTCATATGTCCACTATGGACAGCTTATTCTGAAGCTTATGTATGAACACTTTGCTTAAATTGCTCATATGCAGTCAGCTATAGTTGTATCAAACGAGAATGCAAGTTACTTCATTGGATTTTGTTCAAGCTCCTTGTCTTTTCATGGCCAACATTCTAGAGTTAGACAACGGTCAGTATCCAATCCAATTGATGGTTGTGGATAGCTTGAAGAAGCTAAACAGAAGAATGAGTTTTATGTTAATGAGTTGGTCGTTCCTTGTTTCATTTGATATGACATAGGTTCACTAACAATATTACTGTGAAAATTTATCAGTTTCTGTCTTGGAATGTACGACCATTTCTTTCCCTGCATTCTTGTTTTACTTCAGCGACTAATTTTTGTTCTTATAAACCCAGATAATATTAATAAGTGGCGACTATGAGAAACAAGTTATGTAGTTATTTAGATGGAAAATAACTACTCTCTTTTGGAACAAGCACTGTATTTGCATATGATTTTACTAATAGTGGGAAGATGCATACAATGCACGTAAGTATCTAAATGAATACCAATATATTGGAATATATAACCATTTCTTTCCCTGCATTCTTGTTCTACTTCAGTGACTAATTATTTTTGCTTATAAACTCAGATAATATTAGTAAGTAGCGACTATGAGAAACAAATTATGTTAGTTAATCTCATTTAAAACTAAGCGTCTTTAATTGTTTCACTAGTAGATATAGTATCTGAAAAGTTAGAAAATTTCAACTTTATGGGAAATACTTTTGACCCTTTCCATGGAACATTGTGCTTGACATGACCACACACAATAATTGTTATATGCTAGATTTAGTTCTTGTTTCGAGCAATTTATTGTGTATTACACATGTTCTTTCTTTTTTGCTTTTACACAAACTAGGGTGCTTGTTTTCTTACTTCTTTCTTCATTTATCTGCCAATTTACAAGATTTAATGCAAGCATGCATTACTGCTTATTGTAACAATGCTTCTAGCTTTTTGTACTTGTTTAGTTTCTCTACAAATTTACTTTAATTAAGCATTGTTAGTATCGCCCACTTGTGTACTCGAGTTTTTAATGCTTCAAAATTCTTCTTTGTTTCAGTGTTAATGATGTATTTGTATGTAACATCCCCTCACTTATGGGAAGGGTATTTTGGTAATTTGGCACGGGTTAGGAGTGTTAAATATTGTATTGCTATATTCATGCATTCATATATGTACATGAGTAGCAAATAGTGAATTTTTGCACATAAAAATGTTTGTACATGCATTCATGACATATCCCGGTTTAATTGTGAATTACTGTGAATTTTGGAAAATGTGCTTTGTG
>JANQBM010000004.1:12712524-12727863 GCA_025594535.1 Erythroxylum domingense | reverse complement strand
TATATTCATCATTTCATTTTCTTTCCAATGTTTCAACACAATTCACCTAAGATCCATGCTAAACATCATCCAAGCACATAATAAACGATTTCAACCTCATCACTTTCCATATACACTTCATATACTTTTCCAAATAATAATATAACACTTCATTTAATAATTCCAATGTCATAAATACATTTAGTGACCATCCATAATCACATTCACATGGTCTTTACATTATAACCATACTTTTATACCAAAAATGCGATTAAGGGTAAACTTAACATATTTTACATCAAACTTTTCCAATTCAATTGCAAATCAATTATTTTTCATTTCTTTATTTCATTAGCATCAAAACAATGCTATGAACATCATGAAACATCAAAACAAAATTTTTGGATCAAATCACCCTAAAATCCCTAGCCATGGCTGATCCTCTCTTTCTTGATTTCTTGGTTTACTTTCTAGTTTTCAAACTTTAAATGCTTCTAAGCTTATTATCTACTCCATGGCAAGACAAAAATCCCCATTGATCCAAAATACATCCATCCCCCACAAAAACCCACAAAAATTAGAAATTTAAGCTAAGAAAACTTACACCTTTTTCTCTAATCTTTTGGGTAATTGGTAAGCAATTAGTCTTTATCAAGATCTCTACAAATCATGCTCCAATTCCATCAAAAATGGCTTCACTCTTCTGCTTCTTTCTTCTTGGCCGAAAGTCACTTTACTTCTCTTTTCTTTTCATTTGTTTTTTTGTCTCTCATGTTTATCACCAAATGAAGCTAATTTGTCTTACATTTTGGCTTTTATATTCCCCATTAATGCTATACATGTCACTCTCTTATTGGTCCTCTTCTAATGACTTATCAATCCACTAACATTTTGTAAAATGACCAAATTGCCCTTAATGAGTTTAATTCACTAAATAATTGAATTAAGTTTCGAAAATATTTCATAACTGTCTTATTATCAAACTGACTATGAAATACTCTAATTAAGGTCAACACTTATTGATTGGATGCTTTAAAAAATTTTGAATTGGTTTAAAATCATTAATACCATTATTTTCCAAAAAGGGCATTTTAGTCCTAAACTTCTGGAAATCCCAAAATCTATCCAATCGGACTTATTTTCAATCCGTTTCAATATCATTAAACTCTAATATTTATTCTGAATATTTTTCAACATTTCATGATTAGATCCCAAAAGATCACTATTCACCCAGATTCAGTATTCATTCAAAAACACTATTCACTAAAAATAAAATTTTAAATTCAATAAAAGAAAAGGTTCGGGTTTTTACAATTGTGGTGTGCAAGGTGCAGATAGTTCCCTTCGAATACCATTCTCCACACAAAAATTATCAAACTCCTTAGGACAAAATTCACCACCTCGATCTGTGTGAAGTGTTTGAATTTGACACCCACTCTTAAAAGGACCCATCCCAAAGTTTCCCTTTCGGAACTCAAGTGGAACCCTCCTGGTGACCCCACAGTAGCCTTTTAATTGATGTCTAACTCAACTAAAGGGCTCCCGCAAAGCCAAGCCACTCAACTATTAAAAACGTTTTATAGTTTAAAAGTTAAAAATGCGAAAATGGTTTCCCCAATCATTTTACTAAAAATTTTAGTAGCACATTGATTGTATTTTGACGTTTCCAAAATTTTCAAAAAGCAAGCATAACATAATTTAAAACACATCTAATATTTCATATTCATCTCAACTTCTGAAATGGACCTCAGGTCTAAATCACAAGCAATCACAAAGCTATAATTCTCAATATTTGAAAAACTTTGTTGAGGATTTAAGCTCTCGTAGTTCATTCAGTAAAAGATATTTACAATCCCAAAAACATTTATAAGATCACACTTTTGAACCATTTCCAAAATAATTTAAAGCATATCGCATGCATAACAAAAATAACTTAAGCACAACAGCACTCGATAATACAACTAATTTTTTGATGGAGTCCTAATTACTGTACCACCTGTACGTATACCTGGGGTGATTTGTTTAAAAACAGAAAAATAAGGGTGAGCTAAACAAGCTCAGTCAGAGCTCATGGAAAATTACTTGCCATAACAATTCATTCGTATATCAAAACAATCGGTACTCAAATAACATTTTGTAAAACAGAATTTCAATTTTTCTTAAATACTATTTCGAAAGGCCTTTTCGAAATTAAACTCATCATATAAAAGTTTCCTTTTTCTATTTTCCTTTTTCCTTAACCAATAAACAATGATGGCGAGAAGTTTTTTGAAAAAATTTGATACTGAAAATAAGCCGACCATTAGAAATGGTACCATACGGGGCCTATTAAATTACTTAAAAATAAATAGTGGCAACGTTATTACTATCATCAATTTTCTTACTCAACATAGCCCACCACTAGTTTCTTTACCATATGATACACTAGGCATAAAGTCACGGACCTAGTTCTGCATCACTTACCTGTGACTAATTAACCACTGGTTACGGAGCTGGTTCTACATCGCTTACTTGTAATAGGTTAACCGCTATAAACCGGTAGTATTTAATCAAATTTTAAGGTTAGTATTTAATTACATAACATATACTATAATCATATTTCTACTTACTTTCGTAAGCTAACCTATTGGTCTCCGTTTCTAAATCTAACCTCAAAAGTCACTTAAATACCATATTTTACCCATTCTAACTTACCAATTTCTTCAAAACACTATCTCATTCAATTTAATTCACCATATCAAAATCATGCATGATAAGTCATAGTTATGACCCATATCCAGAATCCATACCTCCACTTTTTCCTTAATTTTCACATAGCAAACGTTCAAATTAGGTTTTGAAGTCTTCTAGAAATTTGTTCCCCTATATCTTTAGTTTCCATATCATTAAAAATCATGCCATTTTAACTTCTAAATCATGAAACATGCACCAAATATCACAAGCTTCTTCAACACAAGGATAATATCAAGTTACCATTTTCAACCCAATTTCCAATGTCATTCATCCATAATTAGGTCTAGGTTTCTTTTAGAGATTTTTAATCTATTTTTAAGTTTTATCTCCAATTTGGATTAAAAAAATTGGAGGTCTGTAGACCAAATTATGGTCAAAACAATAGGACTGGTTTAAACTAACCTAAGATAAAATTCCACTACACATTCCTCACTTGTCATAATCAACCAATTCCATACAAAGAAACATCAAAGTAATACCAAGACACCATTGATCTTAAACACATCCATCTCATTTAAGAAAGCCCATAAAAATTAGAAATTTAAGTTAGGAAACTTACCACTTTTTCCTCCAATCTTTTAGGTATTTGATGAATACTTCAAGATTCCTCCAAATCACCATCAAATTCAATCAAAAATGACTACACTCTTCTTCCTCTCTCCTTGGCTGATTTCCACCCTTGGCTTCTCTTCTTTTCCCTTTCTTTTTTAGTCCCTCATGTTACTCTCTCATCACTCGCACATTTATGTTAAAAGAATAAAGCAAAATGTTGCTTTTATACTCATTTAATGGATTACACATGTCACCTTCCAATTTGTCATCACTAATGACTTATTACACATATGTCATTTTCTCATTGGTCATCTCTAATGACTCATCAATCCACTAATATCATGTAAAAAGACCAAATTGTACTTTAATGCATTTAATTCACAAACTAACCGAATTAAATCCTGAAATTATTCCACAATTGTCTTATCATCAAATTGACCATGAAATACTCTAATTAGGTATATTTATTGATTGGATACTAAAAAAGAATTGAATGGGTTTAGAATCCTCAATACTCATTATTTTCCAAAAAGGGGATTTTAACCCTAAACTTTCGAAACTCCCGCAATTCATTTGATTGGAGTTATTTTCAATCCATTTTAGTATCATTAGACTCGAATACCTATTTCTAGTATTTTTTAACTTTTCGGGGTTGAGTCCCCAAAATCACTATTCAAGTGAAAATGCTATTCACTATTCATCCAGAAATACTTTTCATCGAAATCATCTGAATTCCATTCAAAAGTGTCACCTAAATCTTCAAAGTACATTTTGAGGCTTTTAAAGTTCTTTTGGACTCATTATGTAGCTTTTCAGAGTTTTCAAAAATTTTCCAAGAAATTTTCAGTTGAGCCCAGAATCATGTCTGTTCTATCCGTGATCTCTATGTAACCTCAATAATACATTTAAACACTTAAATTACTCTAGTACACCATAAATAGAGCATACTTAGTCGTACGTCGTAACACTACCATAATAACTAAATCTTAACTATAGCAGTGGCAAGTCTAGGTCAATCCTACAGAGATTAGATCCAATTATTTCCTAAATGATTTGTATAAGTAAAAAGCGAGTTTTGGTTTGATCTAAATTAGAAAACAAAGTAAAATTGAATCTATAAAAACAACTCATATTTAACAGTAACAAAATGATAAAATTGATGAATGGTTTAAATCGGGTCCTGCGGTTTAATCTCAACCTAAGCATAATTTCACGTATGTCATTCAATTATCATCTTCACACCTCTCTTAAGACTATTGGTCGTGAATTAACGATAAGCTCCGTGAATCTCAATTTTTCCTTAGGTTGTAATTAATCAAGAAGAGCTCGTTAATTAACCCTAACTATTGAGAAACCTAAAACAAACTCTCTAAGTTTATCCGGACAGCCGCATTACGAGTGAGAAAAATGGACTAATCTAAGCGATAATCACATAAGCTCAGACTACTTAACTTTTATGTTATCCCTGTCGATTTAATACCATTAGTTGCCACTTATGAACTTTAACATGACTATTATGTATCGCATTCAAGTTCTAGCTAAGGGGTTCTTATGAAAAATGATTCAATGGAGCATTAAAATCATTCTCATACAATACCCAATCAATTCATACAAGGTAACATAAAAACTCCAAAAAGAGGGAAAGAAAATGATACATAACAATGATATGTTTAATGTGCTCCTTGACCTCGATTGCACCTCTGAATTGGTATCGAGAAAGTTAGCCTTCCATCTCCATCTTCAAACTCTCACCAATGGTCATCCTATCCATCGCCATTATTAGTGTTGAAGAATGAAGAGAAACCAAAGGGAAATGAGAGAAGTATGTTTTCGGTTGGGTTTGTCCCAAATGTCCCTTTCTGCCATCACAACCCTTTCCTTATGTAGTATAAATTAGGATTAAACTAAGGGACACCTAGCTTTCTCACGCCAGTGAGTTAATTCTCAGGGATGTGAGAACACCTCACATGTGTGACTAAACATGTCACACCTGTGAGTAGCTTCTTACGGATGTTAGAGACTTCTCACAGTTGTGAGAAGCTTCCCAAACAAACAACATTTGTTGTATTCTTCATTCTTATCCTGCAGTTGTGCGTATGCTTCACCCTCTCACACTTTCATTCTAGCTTTCCACTTTTTTTTCCAAGTGTAGCCCTATTAAATTCACGTTCTCATGCTTTATGTATTTCAAGTGTAGCTATCCACCTACCTTTGCTTTTTGCCTTAAATCGCTATCTTGCATAGGCATGAGGAATAACTCATGCCTATGTATTTGGTTGCACAGCCATGAAACACACACTCACGGTTGTGTAACTTTTCCAATAAGGTTTTAATGCTTCATTCTTCATTTCTTTTCATTTTCTTGTCTTCTTTTTGCTGTATTCTTCTTCTACTTTGTATTTCCAGCATATGTCTCATCTTTCTTAGCATTTAATTGTCTTCTTTTGCCTTTAATCTTCTTCTTCTTGCTCCAAGAAGACAAAGGATTGTGAATTTTCGAAAAACGACTCATATGTAGTGCTTTCGACTCACTTTAGCTCTTTCGCTGCCAAAATGTACCTAAAATCAAATATAGGCTAAAGTATGTATCCTACGCATTTCTAAGGCATTAATCACTAAGTGTAGTATATCAAATGAATCAACATTTAAACACATATGAAGTTCCCTCACACTTAGCTTTTGACCGTCCTCGAACAAATCGTCAAAATCAAAATCACAAACTAAAACTTTTACTCATTTTCCATATTTCTTAAGAGTAGATAACCATAAGTAAAGATGAATGACTTTCAAAACCTATAGCCATAACTCAACATTCAAAGCTTCTACTCATGATCAATCAACATTCATCACCCTTACAAATTGAGTAATCTAAAGGTAGACTTGGACAAAAGGTGTTTAAACAAGATATTTCCATGGGTACACTCAAACACCGTTTATAATCACAACAATCCATAACTTTACATATCATTTCATTTCTCCACCACTAAAATTCACATGCACAATCACGAATCAAATGACTTTTCTAGGGTTGTAATATGGGTAAGAGTAAGGTGAGATGTATTTTGGGCGATGTAGCATAAAAATCATCAAGTTAGTGAAGCAAAAGTAACACTTAACGAGATATCAAGTGTACAAGTTAACATTCGTTCAAAACTGGATACCGTCAACCACGAAGATATGGTTCACAACTTAATTAAGCTCTCAGACCATAAGCCACATGAACATAACACAAAAAAAGTTTGATCTATCCAAAACAACATTCGCCTCATATGCAATATATTCAGACACCCAATCAATACAACTTAAGGAAGATAAACTATTAATTATCAACTTTTCACAACAATTGTATTTCCTCCTTGATACGTTTATTCAAACTCACTTTTGTCTTTTTCTTTTTTTTCTTTTCTTTTCTTTCTTTTTCTTTTTTTACAAATATAACAGTGATTACATCAACATGGGATTCATAACATGGCATATTAACAAACATATGCATACCCCCACACTTAGGCTTTGTACAATCACATTCATCAAGAATTAACAAATGCTCCACTAGCTTTAAGGCTTAGTTAGGGCATTTGGTTGGGTGCATGTAATGTAGTTTATGCAAAAGAAAAGGCTAATAAAGCTCAAAGGGGTTAGCAAAGGAAAATTCATATAATTGGGTAGGTTATTTGTCTAATATAGCTCGTAATCAACAAAGAATGCCTAATCATTTTCATAAAAAATGCATATGATAAAAATGTGGTCTCGAACAGAAAATCAAAGCAAAGTAAGGATGTATATGTCATGAAGGACACACAGAACAAAAGATAGTGAGACCAATATGAATGTGTCAGTCTAATATGGCTCAAAACCTTACTAGTTTTTGTCTACTACTAGTCACCACTCTTCTAAAAATAATTCACATTAACTAATCACAAGAGAAAAAGTACATGCTAAGATTGCCATGGATTTTTTAATCAATTCACACTCTAGTTATGACTAAATAATCTTAAACGTAATAGAAAATGAGAAAATTTTTATTTTGTTTATTTGATTTTGAAAATCGCCTAAGAAGTCACATAAGCAACAATTAAGCTCAAAATATGCATAAAAGCTGATAACAAACTAAGATTCCCACCCACACACTTAAAACTTACATTGTCCCTAATGTAACATCAAATGCCAGAAATGGAGCATTTAAGGAAAATAGAAATTGTGAAAATGTAAAGATACAGAAATCAACTTTTCTTGGGTCAACGTCTTTGTTTGCTGTCTTTGGCTTGACTCCACTTTGCTTAGTCTTCATAATAAAGGTTTTCTAATCCTATCACTTCCACATCCTCCACTTGGAATCCTTCATAGAAGGGTTTCATTCAATGACCATTGACTTTGAATTTCTTGTTTGTCTATAAGCTTTCAAATTCAATTGTACCATATGACCACCACAAGCATATGAATGGCAAAATTTCAAAATTGATTCGTATTCATATTCAGGCACACATCTCCAAATAACTTAGTCAGAACAACACTTCCACAATTGAGGTTCATCCCAAATATAATATTTTGACTCACTCTTTATCCTATTTCGTTTAGCATTACTCAAATCATTAGGTATCTCATAATTCACTAGATAATTCACAACATCAACATACCATGGAACCTTACCTTGAGGTGTTAGAAATTGCTTATTCAAAAACAATTCTTGCAATGAAACTAAATCATCCTCCTTTAGAACTCGACTCAAATGATCTGCAATTGAATTCTCTACACCTTTCTTGTCTTTGATCTCCAAATCGAACTTTTAGAGCATGACAATCCATCTAACAAGCTTTAGCTTCACTTCTTTCTTTGATAAAAGGTACCTTAATGGTGTATAATTAGAATATACAATCACTTTAGAACCAAGCAATTAAGGTCTAAATTTAGCCAAAGCAAACATAATAGCTAAAAGCTCGTTTTCAATGGTGGAATAATTGCATTGTACTGGACTGAGTGTTCAGGAAGCATAGTAAATAGCATGAGTCATTTTGCCACATTTTTTACCAAAGATGGCACCCATAACGAAATTGCTTGCATGACATATAATCTTAAATGGTTGACTCTAGTTAGGTGGTTGAATGATCAGTACTGCAGTCAAAAGTTATTTCAACTTGTCAAATGCTTCTTTACATCCCTCATCAAACTCAAAAGGTACATCCTTTTGTAACAAATGTCAGAGTTTTTTTTAGATCTTACTGAATTCCTTGATAAATCTATAATAAAAACCTGTATGGATAAGAAAATAACAAACCTCCTGCACATTTGTGGAGTAGGATAAGTTTCACACAATTTCTACCTTAGCTTTATCGACCTCAATTCCTTTAGATGAGATTACATGTCCCAAAACTATTCATTGTTCAACCATAAAATGACATTTTTCATAATTAAGAATAAGATTAGTTTCGATGCAACGTTCAAATACACAATTCAGATTATCCAAGAAGGAATCAAATGAATCCCTATAGATAGTAAAATAATCCATAAAGACCTCAATAATGAGTTCAACATACTAAGAGAAAATACTTACCATGCATCTTTGAAAGGTAGCTTGGGCATTGAAAAGTCCAGTCAACATCCTTCTGTAGGTAAATGTACTAAATGGGAATGCAAAGGTTTTTTTCTCCTGATCCTCTAGAGCTATCACAATTTGATTATATCTTAAATACCCATCTAGAAAATAATGATGAGATCGTCCCGCAAGTTGTTCAAGCATCTGATCAAGGAATGGGAGTGGAAAGTGATCCTTGCGTGTAGCAGCATTTAACTTCTTGTAATCGTTGCACACTCGCCATCTATTTTGAATTCTTACAAGCACAAACTCATTATTCTCATTCTTCACCACAATAATCCTAGTTTCCTTCGGTACTCCTTAGATTAGACTCACCCATTCACAATCCAAAATTGGATAGATTATACCAACATTAAGAAACTTCAAAATCTCCATCTTTACCATGGTTTGCATCCTTCTTCCAATAGAATTTGGATGTCAATGGGCTAATACCCTTGATATCAGCTATGGTCCACCCTAAAGTTGTGATGTGGTCCTTAAACACTCGAATGAGCTTTTCTTCTTAAAGCTTGGTTAAGTTCTTGACTATGATTACTAAAAGTGTTTCTCCTTCTCCCAGAAACACATATTTCAAGTGCTCCAGTAATTGCTTTAGTTCAATCGTAGGTGCATACACAATTGAACGTAGAGATTTTGTACGAGATATTGGTAGTTCAATAGTTAGAAATGCATACCTTTTTGGTATCGGCTGCAATGATTGCAATGCTAGCACAATTTCTTCCTTCTCATCTGTAATGACTAAGTTAGAATTTTATAAAGTGTTTTCCTATAAACTCATGCAAAGAATGAATTCTAACTCATCTTTACCATCCATATCAAAAACTTCTTGAGACAAACAATTAATGAAATCAATTGATAAAATAAAATGAACATCACTAGGGTACCTCATAGCTTCAAAAATATTAAAGCGAACAATTTCACCATCAAACTCCATAGTCAATGTTGCTACATCCACATTGATCTTCGTCTTTGACATCCCCAGAAGGATTGGTGTAGAATTAGGTGAAGGTTCTCCCTCCATGTTCAACACATAAAAGTCAGTTCGAAAATCAATTCGTTAACCTACACTAAAACATCCTCTACAATCCTTCCAGAGAAGCATTAAATCCATCAATCAGTTAAATTATAACTCATATTTCTTTCAACAATCCCAAATTCAATCAAGTATAAATGGAATATGGCATGACATTTGTTGAAGCTCCTAAATCTAACATTGCCCTTTGAAATCTAGTATCACCTATTTTGCAAAGAATTGTAAACGTACCTGGATACTTACACTTTGGGGGAAACTTTCTCTGAATGACTGCGAATATGTTCTCCTCCACACTTACTTTCTCGTCTCCCCTCAATTTCCTCTTAGACATGCATAACTCCTTAAGAAATTTGGCTTATCGAGGAACTTGCTTAATGGCTTCAATTAGAGGTATGTTCACCTCGACCTTTTTAAACATCTATAAAATCTCCCTATATTGCTCCTCTTTCTTCAATTTAGCAAACCTGCTAGGAAAAGGAGGTAAAGTTTTAGTAAACTTTTTAACCAAAGAAGATTTAGAATTTACTTGAGTTCCGGCTTTCACTTCTTTTAGAGGCACTTCAAGTTCTTTTTTAGATTCTTCATCATTGCTAATAACAGGAGTCTTATATGGTGCCTCTATTTCTTTACCATTTCTCAAAGTGATAGCACTTGCATTCTCTTTTAGGCTCTTTCGGCTTCACAATAGTTTGAGAAGGAAGCTTACCCGAATTTTGATTTTCTAATCGGCTCATCGCAATAGCTATATGACTCAGTTGATTCTCCAGATTTTGAATGCTAGTTCTTGTTTGTTATTAAAATGTTTTCATCATTTCTTCTAGTGAAAGTCCAGAGCTTGATGGTTGACCTTGTCTTTGATAAGGTTATTGGTAGGAGTATTGTTGTTGTCCTTGCTATCCATAATTGTTAAATGAAGGATTCGTCCATCTTGAGTTCTATACATAGGGGTAGCTAGGATCATACTTCCTCTATGGTTAACCCGAAAAACTGCTAAAGGCATTCACTTGTTCCACTGAAGTATCCTGCAAGGTTGGACACATATCAGTAGGATGTCCTACCATTGTGTAAATTCCACATACCTTAACTAGTTAAGCACCATTTACAGCCATTTGTCCTATTAAAGATGCCAACCCAGCTATATGTTGCTCCAATGTAGCAATACTAGCTTCATTAACCTTCAATGGTTAGGGTCCTCTCGAATATTTAATTGTTGGGAGTTAGCAACCATGTTGGAAATTAGATTTCTAGCTTTAATGGGTTTCTTATCGACCAATGCACCCCCACTTGCTACATCTATCATACTTCTTTCTTGTGGCAGAAGCCCCTCATAGAAGTATTGGATTAAGAGTTTCTCTTTAATCTGATGGTGCGAGCAGCTAGCACATAACCTTTTGAAACGCTCCCAGTACTCATATAATGTCTCCCCATGATGTTGTTGAGTTGTATATATTTCTTTCTGAATATTCTTAGATTAAGAAGCAGGGAGGTACTTCTCTAGAAAAAGTATCTACATTTCATTCTAAGTAGTGACTGATCTAGATGGCAAGTAATAAAGTCAATCCTTAGCGCTGTCCCCCAATGAGAATAGGAAGGCTCTCAACTTAATTTGTTCTTCTTGTATCTTGACTGACTTCATGCTAGAACCCACTATATGGAACTCCTTAAGATGCTTATGAGGATCTTCACCTGGCATATCACGAAAAGTAGGTAAAAATGAATTAGACCAGATTTAAGCTCAAAAGCAACATCAATTGTAGGAAAATCAATGCACAAAGGTTGATGATTAAAATCAGGAGTAGCCAATTGCTTAAGAGTGCAATTATTATTTTATTCAACCATGTTAGAATCAAATTCAGAAATAGAATCACTCGAAGAATCAGAAAGTAAATCTAAAGATATTTGAATTCCTAGTGAAGAGTCAAGTTTTCTGTCAGATAATGATGGATTCTTAAAACTTTGTACAACTTATCTTCTCACTCTACGTATCGTTCTTTCAAGTTTTGGATCAAAATTCAATTAACCAGTGTGAGAAGATCGTGTCATACATCGTAACTAACCAAATAAGAAAAGAAGTTAATAAAAATAAAAATAAGAATAAAAAAATAAAACAAAACAAATAAATTCAAAAAAGCAAAGACAACGACACCAAAATTGGTCGTGCCTCATAATGCTACCAAAATAACTAAACCTACAATTATAACAGTGGCAAGTCTAGGTTGATCCTACAGAGGCTAAATCTAATTACTTTCCTAAATTATCTGTATAAGTAAAAGTGGGGGTTTTGGTTTGATGCAAATTAGAAAACAAAGTAAAATTGAATCTATAAAAAAACTCAAGTTTAATAGCAGCAAAATGATAAAATTGATGAATAGGTTAAAATCGGGTTCTTTGGTTTAATCTCAACCTAAGCACAATTTTGCATCTGTCATTTAATTATCATCTTCACACCTCTCTTAAGACTATTGAATCTATAAAAACAACTCAAGTTTAACAGCAGCAAAATGATAAAATTGATTAATAGGTTGAAATCGGGTTCTTTAGTTTAATCTCAGCCTAAGCACAATTTCACATATGTCATTGAATTATCATCTTCACACCTCTCTTAAGACTATTGGTCATTAATTAACAATAATTTCTGTTAATCCTGGTTTTTCCTTAGGTTGTAGTTAATCAAGAAGAGCTCATTAATTAACCCTAACTATCGGGAAACCTAGAACAAGATGTCTAAGTTTATCCAGAAAACTACATTACAAGTGAGAAAATGGACCAATTTAAGCAATAATCACACAAGTTCGAACTATTTAACTTATGCTACGTTATCCCTAACAATTTAATATCACTAGTTTCCATTTACGACCTTCAACACGATCATTACGTATCGCATTCAAGTTCTAGCTATGAGTTTTCATGAAAAATGATTCAATAGTGCATTAAAATCATTCTCATATAATACCTAATCAATCCATATAAGATAACATAGACAATCCGAAAAGATGGAAAGAAAATGATGCACAACAACGATATGCTTAATGAGCTCCATGGCCTCGATTGCACCTCCAAACTGGTGTCGAGAAAGTTAGCCTTCCATCTCCATCTTCAAGCTCTCACATTGGCCATCCTTCCATCGCCACTTTAGATGTTGAAGAACGAAGAGAAACCGAAGAGAATGAGAGAAATATGTTTTCGACTGGGTCTGTCCCGAATTTCCCTTTCTACCGTCACAACCCTTTCTTTATGTAGTAAAATTTGGGTTTAAACTAAGGGACACTTGGCCATTAATAGGGACAACTAACTTTCTGACACCCATGAGTTAATTCTCATGGATGTGACTAAACATGTCACAGCTGTGAGAGGTTTCTCACAGCCATCAAATGCTTTCCAGCCAACCAACATTTGTTTTATTCTTCATTCTTGTCCAATTCTAGCCGTGAGTAGGCTTCACCCTCTTACACATTCAATCCAGCTATCCACTCTTTGTTCTTCCAAATGCAGTCCCATTAAATTCACATTCTCATGCTTTATTTACTTCAAGTGTAGCTTTCCACCTAACTTTGCTTTATACCTTAAATCACTATCTTACATGGGCGTGAGGAATAACTCACACCCATGCATTTAGTTGCATAGCCATGACACACACACTCATGTTTGTGCAACTTTTCTAACAACGCTGTGAAACATTTTAATGCTTCATTCTTCATTTCTCTTCATTTTCTTATCTTCTGCTTGCTTTAATCTTCTTCTTCTTTGTATTTCTAACATACGTCTCATCTTTCTTGGCATTTAATTATCTTCCTTTTCTTTTACTCATCTTCTTCTTACTTTAAGAAAAAAAAGGATTTTGAATCTTTAGAAAACGACTCAAATGTAGTGCTTTTGACTCACTTTAGCTCCTTCGCTACCGAAATATACCTAAAATCAAATATCGGCTAAAGTGAGTACCCTAAGCATTTTTAAGACATTAATCACTAAATGTAGTATATTAAATGAATCAACATTTAAACACATATCAATACTCTATAAAATGCATATATAGCACATTACATAGTACAATAATCGAACTAGGATATTACAACTTTGATTTCAACTAGAGCCTTAAATTTCTGAAACATTCAAAGGTTTTTGATTTGCATTCCAAGAGATAGATGCCACAATTTTTCATCAACAATTTTAGCAACCAATGTAGACTTCTCAACATTTGACACATCTAGTAGAAACATATTATTTTGTGCCATTATAATACTAAAAAGTTCCTAATCAAATTTCTTTTCCATAATGGAACAACAATCATTATCAAACAAAACAACATATCCACCTTTCATCAATTGCCTAACACTAAGCAAATTATGAGCTAGACTAGGGACAAATTGCACATCATGGAGGAGTTTTACATTACCCTCTAAGGTTTTGATGATGATTGTACCATTTCCTTCAACTTGGACTTGTTTATTGTCTCTAAGTTGAACTTTAGTTTTGAGTGATTTATCGAGGTCCTTGAACAATTTCCTAGCTCTAGTCATATGATTAGAACATCCGCTATCAATAAACCAAACATCAGCTACTGCATTAACAGGTGAATGAGCCATGAAAAGTTATCTTTCCTCATCAACCTCCTCCACATAATTGACATGCTTATACTCATCTGTCTGTTTTCCCCAACAATCTACTGCTTTATACTTAATTTTGCTACAATAATGACATTTGATGGTGCTCTTGAATTATCATTGATCTTTGGTGTGACCACAACCTCTGCCTCTACCATGGCCTTGGCCTTGGAAGCTACCTCCACCTTGTCCATGGCATCCTAAATTATCTATCTTCCCCTTATGGGAAGACTCCCCCTTGACTAAAAAGGCTTTCTCCTCCATCTTTTCAAGGGGTCTACTAATTCGAGCCTTATGCACTAATGAGGAACTTCTCAATTCATCAAAATTATAAGTTGAGATGTCATTAGCTTCCTTAATTGCACTAATAGCAGGATCATAATCCCTAGTGAGACTTCTCAAAACTTTACTAACAACATATTCATCACTAGCACACCCTTTGATTCATAATACTAGACACCCTTGACAAATAATCATACAAAGGCTCTTTAACATTCATAGCTAGATTCTTAAAACCGTCGTGAAGGGTTTGTAATCTAATGGCAATTACCTTCTTTTCTACTAAATACTCTTTATTAAGAATCTCCTAAGCCACCTTAGCTGTAACATCCCGTTCTCATATGAAGGGGTTGGACCGAAATTTCAGTGCATATGAGCTCAAAGATAGATTAAGGAAATGCATTTTCTCGCTCATGCATAATGTTAGTATATATGCACATTAATATTGAATGTTTGCACATAAAAAGTGATACATGCATTCATTGACAACTTCCGGGTATAATTAGTGTTCAATGTGATTTTTATTGAAAATGAGAAGTTGAGAAAGTGGAAAGAGTGATTTAGGTATGAGT
>JANQBM010000004.1:12692876-12710912 GCA_025594535.1 Erythroxylum domingense | reverse complement strand
TTTAAGTAAATTACTCTATTTTTCTATTTTCAATGATAAAAATATATCATTGAAAATAGAAAAATAGAGTAATTTACTTAAATAACACTTGACGACATTAAAAATATATCATTAACTAAAACAACATGATTTGCCGTCAATGGAACATATAATTGATTAACAAGTACTTAATACAAGTAAAACACAGAAAAATATGAGAGACGGAGATGGAGAAGAATATATTTACCTCATGGCAAGAGCTAAGGCATGGCCATTACCAAGTAGGTTCCACCTCGTAGTATCCATGACTATGTACCCTTTTAGTTAAGCAAAATCAGCACCATTAATCTCCATTGACAAGGTTAGTGGACGTGTCGACAATAACATCCCAGTCATCAGTAATAAACTACGATTAGTTCTGTCCTCCATATGCTTCATTTCTCTTTAATCTTTTTGTTATTAAAAGACAACCCAAGATTTTAGAATCGTTGCGTTTACACTTTCTTAAACAAGATCTATAATTTTTTTTACTTTTTGAGTCTTTACCACATACATTATACATATAACATATGGCTTACAAAAATTACAAAAAATTTAGGAAATAATGTTATTTATATTTTGGTTTAAATTTTAAATTTTAATTTGACCTTTCCGATAAATAACATGCAAAATTTTAAGAGAAAGTGCTCTTCATCCTGTACTTCCACGCCAGAAACCAGTGGCTCTGGATTCCCCAATCAGACAAACGTCACGTTCATCCAAGTCTTAATGGTAAGGTGGTCTAGTACTCTGCTTGCGACTCTACATTAAGAGATGGATAACTAAGCAATTACAGCCTTTTAGCTGTGTACGCTTCATCAACTTGCATATCACAAAAATTGAATGAGCAGCGAACCACCACAATATAAACTCCTTTGAGTTTTCCAAGTGGATTTTTCGAAAGTTCACAACTTTGCCTGCCTCACTGTGTTTCTGGGTTTTCTTTGTTTGATCTAATCATGGCCTCCTCTCTGCTCAATGGAGCTGAACACCTCACTTTCACTAGGGGAATCTCTCGAAAAGGATTGGAGTTTTGCGGGTCAGGTTTTAGTGGAAAGCAACTGCCTCGAGTGAGATTAATCTCTTGTACTAGACTTGCCAAGACCAATATGGTGACACCCAAATGCAGTTTATCTGCCTCTAGGCCAGGTTCACAGCCCAGGTTTATCCAGCACAAGAAAGAGGCTTTTTGGTTCTACAGATTCCTCTCTATTGTGTATGACCATATAATCAACCCTGGCCACTGGACTGAGGACATGAGGGATGAGGCACTTGAGCCTGCTGATCTCTATGACAGGAACATGTTAGTGGTGGATGTGGGTGGTGGGACTGGTTTCACCACTTTGGGTATAGTCAAGCATGTAGATGCAAAAAATGTTACCATTCTTGATCAGTCTCCACATCAGCTTGCAAAGGCCAAGGAGAAGGAGCCCTTGAAGGAATGCAAGTTTATTGAGGGTGATGCAGAGGATCTACCATTTAGTACTGATTATGCTGATAGATATATTTCTGCTGGAAGGTGCGTTTCTCGATTCTCATGTTTCATGATTCACTTAGTTGAAAAGGACCTTTGTTTTTGCCAAATTGGCAATTCCTTTTGTTGAATTGTGGTTGCTGCAACTGGGTTGAAGGTTGTTTATGCCAGTCAACTTAATGGGTCATGTGTCCAATTTGGTGATAAGACTCCAGTTTTTTATGTTTTAAGCTCCACCTGGAGCAAATTTTCAGGCCATATCTCCGTATCTAGAATTTAGATGAATGTGGCTTCTTTTTTTTGCACCTCGTCATCCGGCTATCATATTGATATGTTTTCCTATATGTACACTGAAAATATGCCACGATTACATTAGTTTGTTAGTTAACCGCTAAGAAAAGTGTGCATAAGGAGCCACTTTTAGGTGCTTCTCTGTCTCGAGAAAAGTAAATTTTATGCATAGTCAAGTATGGGATACACAATTTTCCTCATATATTATAATTGTTTGACTCCTCAGTATTGAGTACTGGCCAGATCCGCAACGTGGTATCAAGGAAGCATACAGAGTCTTGAAACTAGGAGGAAAAGCATGCGTAATTGGCCCAGTGTACCCAACATTTTGGTTGTCTCGCTTCTTTGCAGATGTTTGGATGCTCTTCCCAAAAGAAGAAGAGTACATTGAATGGTTCCAGAAAGCTGGGTTTAAGGATGTTCAACTGAAGAGAATTGGACCGAAGTGGTATCGTGGTGTTCGCCGGCATGGGCTCATCATGGGATGTTCTGTAACAGGTGTTAAACCTGCATCTGGAGAGTCTCCCTTGCAGGTACAGGTTCTTGAGTTATTCAGGGCATAGTGTTTCTGATTTGAAGTAGTAGAATCTCTGGCTGCATGCATGTCTTTGAAGGCCTATTTTTGACACTGTGTTTAGTGTATGGGATTTTCATTGGTGCGTAAACATAACTCGGATGGTGAAATATCACACTATTATGCATATTCTCCGTTTTGTATTGACAGACTTGAAATTACTTGATAAAACCTGTCTGTATAGGAAAACCTTAAGCAAAACAATTGAGTTCATAAACTCTAGTGGTCAGGAATGAAATTGTACTTATCTTAGTTCAAATAGACTTGGGCTTATTTATGATAGCTATAAGCTTGACTAGGAACAGCAAGGTTCTTGCAAATAAGAAACTCTTTTCTGATGTAGGAATATGCACATGCAGCAGAGGTTTCACCTTTGCCTTACTTGATCTGTATCCTGAACCATACCATTAAGAGTTGGATTGTGGAATCTTCCCATCTACAATTTGAAAGAGAACTAATAAAAATTTGTCTAAAACGTTAATTTTGTTGCTTTCTAGGAAAGAATTCGGTGCAGTGAGCAGGGTCAAATGCACTTTGAGTTCAGTTTCCTCAGCATTTTGGTTTTCTTGGGCACCATAAAAACCTTAACCATCAAGCACATATTGATATTGTAGGCTTTGGATTAAGTTTTGGTGTGGTCTGGTGTGATGATGACGGTAGATCTTTGCATCTAGCAAGAAAGTAGTTGCAAAGCTAGGGTATTCACTTACCTTTTACTTGCACCCTTGAAAATGGATGCTTTTGCAATAATCGAGGCTTCATTTGAAGAACAAAACCTTGAAGGGGTCATATTGTCTCCAACTTTGCTTAATAAGTTACACATATTTTGATGCATAATCCATAGTTCTCTACAATTGCACAGTAATTTCCAGTCTTAGTTCATTGAATTTGGAAATTTCGTGTTCTGATCTCCGTGCAGCTTGGTCCAAAGGAAGAGGACATCTCAAAGCCTGTGAATCCATTTGTCTTCCTTCTGCGCTTCATTCTGGGCGCCATGGCAGCTACTTACTACGTGTTGGTTCCTATCTATATGTGGCTCAAAGATCAAATTGTACCTAAAGGCAGGCCAATTTAGGACAGAAGGAGGCAGCTTTCATAAATTTTCTAGTTTCCATACTTTGACGTGGTCCTCCTGGTTGTGTGGTAGGTGTGGGATGTTGATGTAGTTTTCTCAAACTTTGTCCAGTTAAATAAATTGCTTTTCATCTTACGCCTAAGCTGTCTGTAACTGCCAAATGCATTTATTTATCCTGACAACAGCAGGCGCTCAAAATCGTTGTGTTGCTTCCCAAATTGAGGTAGGAGCACAAATTTGCATTATCTATCAGAGAAAAGGAGAGATTCAGATCCACAATAAAGACGAGAGAGATCCTCACAATGCATATGACATGATTGAAGAATCATTCTGGTTAGGCTTTTCCATAGGTTCAAAAACATAAAATCGTGTACGCAGTGGGCATATGATATGGTTTGTGTTGAAATCAATTATACCTTGTGCTCAGCTCACGCGTGATGAGACTCCATGATCTATTTTGCGGCCTTCATCACTAAACATGTAGACACAATGACTCCAGATGAGTGGATGAATAACAAACAGGCACGAACCGCACTAACTGTTATTTCCGCTGCTATAATAGTGACTAGGAAATAATACGTAAAAAGTTGTTTGGTTTCCTTTACCAGCCAAATTCTGTCAAATATGACGAGAGCAGGTAAAAGCATAACGAAGTTTGAAACAGATGGATACAAAGCTTTAGCTAGACATATGCCTCTTAATAGCTTCAACACATGGGGCAGATATACCAACTCCATCACTTGATCATCCCCAAAGGCTCAATTTCTTCCAATATCAGGACTGACATCTCCATAAGAAACCGTCCCCATGTCCAGATGCTGAACTTGATCTAGATCTGCCTACGGTTTGTCCGCGAGGTTTTGGAAGCACAGCGTCAGGAGATGAACTTGATCAAGAACTAAACTTTTCTTTAACAGGCGCTTGCTGATCATCGCTTACAGAACGTCGTTTATCCCTTGGACTAGGACTGTGAACTGGACTTTGGCTTCGGCTGTGATCCCAGCGATGACCACGATAACTGCTAGGACTTCGAGAAATACTCTTATTCCGACTTCTTCTGTTTCCATATCTATCAAATTTAAAATGTAAACTGAATGGTCATATTTTGCAGAAGCTGTCAAGTTGAATTTTTCTTGGCATATTAGCAATACAATATCATTTGATAATAAAAATGTGGCTTGAAAATGTTGGTTTATGCCTTACAGCCAATCACTTTAGTTGTAGTTTAGTAATAAATTATTTAAAGACATTCTTTATATTGTACATGTTTAGATATATATGATAAAGTCCATGAAATAATTGGACATTGTAAATAAAATTATAATGAGATTATAATTGTGAGATTCATATTGCATTTATGTATTATTCCTAAATGTTCCTAGTCATTGTTCTATTAAGATTGGACATTGATAGAACGTAAAAAAAAAAGCATACGTTTTATTTTTCCTTATGAAGGAAGTAGTCAATCTCATAGGCTAAATTATAGAGATAACCAAACGTATGGGTACTTATTAAAGAACAAGTTTACTGAACAGACCCCATATGAGAAATCCATTTGAAATATTATTTATATGTCTATGGAATTCTTATAGTGATGATTGTATAAGTGAACTTTTGACTTGAGGTCATCAAAGTTATCTTATACAGGAATTGCTATGTTTTGATACTACTTATGATCTATTTAATCATGAGTCATTTAATCGGTAGTCATTGGATGTAGCATGAACTATATGGAGGTAGTTAAGTGATCAAGATAGGATTCATCATCCTAAAGTAATTAGGGATAATGTTCTGTTGTTCTCGATTAATATTGATTCAGGAAATCCTTGGCTAAGATAGAATGATATTTTGTAAAAAGTTTATAAATATCATTAATTGAATTAATAGCTAATGACATAGAACTAATATGATTGGACTCGAAATAGAATAGACATTAATTCCATGCTAATTGGACTCAAAATAGAATTAGACACTAATTTCATGCTCTATGTCTAATTGGAACATTGGTTGATAAAAGGATTGAATTATACAGGAAAATTATGCAAGGAAAAAGGTTAGACAAAACTACTTTGACATTCCTAAATATTTGGGTAGTCATGATACGTTGCTAGAAGCTAATCTTGATCTATGATTATAAATTGTTTAATTAGAGAATTAAAGATAAATTAAAAGGAGTTTTAATTTATCTAATTCTAATTATGAATTAGAATTATAATTTATAATCATTGCCAACATATTTATGAACCTAATAGATCTCACATATAGAATGGGTTGAAGAGAGCAAAGTTAATTTAATCAAGTTGGACTTGGATGTAAAGTGTGAGAAACTTTATGATTAAATATGAGATTTTTAATAAATAAAGATCAATATGAGATATTGAATCTTATATGGACATAATTAGTATTTAATTAGAATTATTTTTAATTCTAATTAAAGTTTAATTGAAATTAGAATTTAATTTTAATTAAATTACTAAAAACGTCCAAAGCTTATTATAAATAGGCTTAAGTTCTATGAAGCTAGGACTTCTGGCTTAATTCTCTCTGTAAGAGTTAAAGAATTCTCTCAACTCATTCTGTGAATATCGTTAGAGACCGAATATTTGTGCGACTACGGTGGTTAAAACGGATTGGTTTCGAAAACGGTTCGAGGGAATGACAAGATAAAGATCAAGCTTGAAAATAAGGTACAAAATAAGTTTTCGCTTTATTATGATTTGTGCTAATTATTTTTTAGAATTAAAGAGATCTTGTTTTCGGGAAATCAAAAATTGCGAAAAAGTTACGTAATTATTCTGTTGTGATCGGGATCAGATCTCGACCAGGTTTCCCAACAGTGGTATTAGAGACAAACTTTATTTCTATAATTTGATTAAATTATTTGCTTACGATTGATCTCATAACTTTTGGAATTGAAAAATATGAAGAGTTCATATTATAAACCCAGAAATCTGAAATGTTCATATTAGATTCCTAAAAGACCTAAAGAACATAATTGTTCTAAGAAAATTGAATATTGCACATTGAAGAATGCATGATTTATGCATGTGTGTATTGTGTTCTGAAAATCTGGATTTATGTTTATTATGGATGTTACCGAAGGCGTTGTATCAGTTTCTAAAATAAGTTTTATGAAACCGAGAATTTGAAAAAAAAATTCAATAGTCTGGAAAACCCAGTTTTTATTAAAACCTTAACAACCCAGAAACCTTTGTGGCTTGTGATTGTCCTATGAATGGGTTTTTGAAACCCATAGCATGTACGCACACTCTCTGATTTTCGAGACCTATAATATTTGAACATTCAGTTTTATGGATGCCGAATGTGCGATTGTGTTTTCTGGTCTTGAGAATTGTGTGTTCAATGAAGATGTATTGTGTTTTTTTGTTTGAGTCTTAGAGAAGGCTCGATTGTTCTCCAAAAAGCCCAGATCTAAAAATGAGAAGGCTCGATAATTCTGGAAGTTGGGTTTGAGAAACCCATCGAAGTTTTGGTTGTGATTTTTTATGTTGCTTGCGTGTCTGCGATTTTCTGATTGTTTTTGCATTTGTGGGTTTGCGATTGGTGCTTGTGTTTATTGGTTTAGATGGGTGTCGCAGTCGATGACAAGGGCATCCCTAGGCATATCAATGGGTCGGGCCGAGCTGATCAGTCATTTAATTTTTAAAGGAAAAATTTTGAAAACGACGTCGTTTTAGTAAAAATTGGCAAGCCACAGGCCGAGCCAGACCGGCTTCTGGCTCAGCCCAGGCAGACTATGGTTGGCCCGTGGCCCGATCAACCTGGGCCAAAAATGGGTCAGGCCAGGCCATTATTGCCATCTTTAGGCGTCCCTTGACGCCATTCGCTGGCATTGCTTGCGACACTACAAGTGACTGCGAGCAGCTGTTGGAGACGTGTAGGTGAGGATTTGTCGTCGATTTAGAGAAATACTAGATCTGAAATTTTGTTTTTTCTTTTGAAATTGTCTTGTGTTTACTGAAGAAGATAGGTGATTATCGCCCATCTGAAAAAAGCAGTATCGATGGCGAAGCGACGACGCTAAGTGTCGCTTGTGCCCATCGATTTTCCAGTGACGCCATAGTTGGCATCACCTAGGTTGATGGCTGAAGGCGACAAAGAGGAGGGAGCAGTCGGTGAATGGGGTCGAACTATAGAGACTAGTGTAACAATTGTTTATTTGTGCGAAAAAAATAAAAATAAAAAGAATTGATTTAGGAATAATTAATTTTAGAACATGAAATCACGCAGAAGGCAATTAAAATAAAGATTGAAAACAATATAAAGAAAGGCCTAACCAAGGTACCCTTCCGTTCGATACTGTAATCCAATCATAGACTTAAAGGCAGGTGGAATAGGTTGCTGAGTTGCCATCTTTGTTTCTTCAAAATCTTTTAGTAACTCGGTCTCAAAGGCAAGCAAATTCTCAGTTTGGTCAGGCACGACTTGCGTAGAAGTAGAAGCTTGTCTCTTGCACAATTTCGTAACTTTCCTGAGTTGTTGTACGGTCTTCTCTATCTCTGGATCAAACAATAAATTACCTGAAGAAACACAATGTCGCATGCAAACAACTAGAGAAAAATAAAAAGAAAAAAATGATTAGCAACACAAACAAACAAAAACGTAAACATTGATCCTCAGTAACGGTGCCAAAAATTTGATGGCGTGTCAAACCAGCAAAAATAAATTCCTATTCTAGAACACTTAAACGAGCAAAGCGGTGAATAGGGTTGAACCACAGAGATCAGTGTAACAATTATTTATTTGTGCGAAAAATAAAAATAAAAAGAATTGATTTAGGAATGATTAATTTTAAATCACGCAGAAGGCAATTAAAATAAAGATTGAAAACAATGTAAAGAAAGGCCTAGCCAAGGTACTCTTCTGTTCGATACTATAATCCGATCATAGACTCAAAAATATAAATTCAGTTCATTTTTATGGACAAAGTTATTGCAGACAGTGAACAGCACCTATCGACCAATCCATTCGTAATTATTTGATAACCCCAAGTAAAGCCTCGCAGAATATAATCTATGATAGCAGTAGACTCTAATGGACCTTTGTCTTAACCAACAGAATCGGAAAAACTGCAATCTATTTAGACTAAATTATTTAATCTCACTAATTTCTTAATTGAAATTAATTTGCCACTTCGATAGACAGAAATCACGGATTCACTAATCTATTTGACAATTTATCACTAAGTCAATTAATTAATAGGCCTCATTAATAAACAAACACGGCAATAATAAATCAATTAAAGCACGGAGATCAAACAAACATAAGAGATAAACAAAAGCAATTAAATCAAGGGAGTCTCCCGAATTACATTAATCGAACGTTAGATACCTTGTCTAGACGAAAAGTTATCCATGCATAACTATAGTAAAATACAATATATTGTAGAGAAGAGTTGTTCTGTCTTTTTCCCCACTAAGAGCTACTGCCGTCGTTCCCCTCTCTAAAGCTTATCGTCAAAATCGTCTTTCTAATTTGCTAAAGTGGGACTATTAATAGGCTAGGTTTTTCTCTTTACAATAAACAAAGTGGACCCTAATTAAAACATGAAAATAAAGCTCCAATGGGTTACAAAATAACTTGACTTCATCCAGTATAAGGGAGTGTGTCAGCTTCTGGGTCTTAGCCCAGCCAAGCCTCATGATTTTGCACTTCCCACTCCCAGGAAAATGCGTCTTTAAAGGAGAGGTATCCGTACCCTTATAAGGCATACTTCGATCCCCTCTCCAACCAATATGGGAATCTCACAATCCACCTCCCTTTAGGGCTCAGCGTCCTAGCTGACACACTAGTCCGGGTAATGACTTTGTTATCATTTGTAACATCCCAGACTACCCGCCCATAGATATTGTCCCTTTTTGGGTTTTGGCTTAGCTAAGCCCTCACGGTTTTGCTCTTCGCACCTTCGGAAAAATGCGTCTATGGGGGAGAGGTATACATACCCTTATAAGGTGTACTTCGTTCCCTTCTCCAATCAATATGAGAATCTCACAATTCACCCCCTTTAAGGTTTAGCGTCTGCGCTGACATACCAGTTCGGGTACTGGTTCTAATACTAATTTAATTATCACGACCCGGAACCACTTATGACACATGACAACCGCCGTATAACCGGGTTAAGGATACTCACGGTACCCTTAACCCAACTATACAAGGCTAACTGAATATCTTTAAAAACATTTTGACTACACAAAAGGTTCACACATAAGGTTATTTACAAACCATAAGACAAATCAAGAGTTAATTTATAAAATTTTAAAGCATATCAACATAATCATGAGCCACTATACAACAAAAGTATAAAACAGAGACTACCCTCGTGGAGTAATACCCCGAAAATGTCAAAAGACTTCACGATCCACTTAGAACTTCAAACTCACCAAATTAACCTGCATGGTTGGAAAGTGGAGGGGGTGAGTACACTATGTACTCGGTGAGCAGGAAAAAGACATATATCACAAATAGAACCCGGTACACATTAAAATGGTCTAAATAACCTAAGGACAGTTTTACACATCTAACGTGCACATAACTACCTATGAAGTGAATTTGCATGACATAGAAACACATAGACCTAGTCTACGACTCATACCATACTATTTAGGAACCATATAGGTCTAGCCTATTAATCACTTATTCAGTGAACATAGGTTCCAGTTTCAGTACAGAAGAGTAGAAAAGCATCACATGTAAAAATCAAATCTCGTCAGGAAGCCAAATCTCATAATAAGCCAAAATAGTTATGTGTGTCACCACTAGTCGACCAGACTAGTGTGCACACCCACCGATTCCCAGTGTTGGCTCGACTTTCATTTGTGGTGAGTCCAAACTGCGGTTGACAAGAGTGTCATGACCCTCGGTGATGACCTCGTCGGTGACCAGACCTCTAGGTATGCAATCACCCATAAGTCCTGCAGAAAGATGTCATTGCAAAGACTCAACTTTTATGAACCATCCTCAAGGGTATGGGGGTAGCTTAATCTGTTGTTCCCAGCACACGATTGGCCATTCGTTTCCTCACCAATCATAAAAAATCATATACAAATATTTAGTACAGAAAATAAGTAAGGAACCATGCCTTTATTTTTCGGTCTAACCGATAACATGAAACCTTGCCATGGCTCTAAGTCAAAAAAGAACACATACTTGCAGCATACATGACTCAGTTATGCATATGTAAGTTTCAAAACATTATTTCATGCAGTGAAAGTTATCTTTTGCATTCCAAGTACAAAGTTATTCAAAAATGTAGTTTTAGAAAAACAAAACATTATCCTTTACACTTCAAGAGTAAGTTTGTTGAAAACATTATGATTCCTCAAAATACGAAATAAAAACATCAGTTTCACTCCAAGTGCAAAGAGTTATTCAAAACGCTGTCATTTATTAAATACATAAGTATACTAGCATCTACTTGAGAATCAATTCTACTATGCATTACCTAGGTTTAATCATGCATGTCTTGGGATGTCCTAATCCCATTTGAGAGATATGTTTTCCCTAGCTCACCTCAAAAGAAGATGTACAGTCCTTTAACTTCAACAATCCATAGTACGAGCTCCTTGATTCACATCTCCCCAACCTTTATACATACAAATGTAATGTATTTACTACTCAACATATATCTTATATTAGACACCATCACATAAGTGTATAAAACACAGTATCACAATTTTGAAGCTATAAGATTCGGCAATGAAGCTTCTCACATGGTTTCTTCTCTTATTATTCCCATAAGCTTTCTTTTGCATTTACCAAGGCATTTAATGCCTTTGATCCAATACTTACCCATTTTAAAGAATAATTAAGCATATTTTTATCCAAGCACATTAGGCCACTACTCATCAATCTAAGAAAAAATTCAAGTTTACTCTAAGTAAACATGAAAGTCTCTTTCCAATGCACACCATTAAAATTCTTAAATCCTAAGCCAAGTTCACTTAAGCATTTTATCAAACACCTAAAGGCATCAACTGGAAAGCCTCCTTCTAATGTACTTCTTCCTCATTTTTCATCATCAATTCATATTATACATACACAATTAACATCATAGAATTCTTTTAAACTATCAATTTTAAAAGATATTCAAAATTTCACCAACTTTCACCAAAGAGAGGGCATTTTAGTTTTGACTTAAAGAAGCTTCTCTATGACTCATTTCAGTCATCTAAACCATGTCTCATGCATAGTCAAGCCTGGAGAACAACATTTCTTAACTCCAAACTCAAAATCATAATGTAGAGAGAGATGAGACAAAATTTACTTAAACTTTTCTTTGGTGATATCTTAAAATCCTTTGAGAAATTTTCAAATCTAATGATATATTTGAGTTCCTTGATCCTAAATTAACTTAAAATACCTTGGTTTGGGTTGGAGAATCAAAAGAATGGTAGAAGTTTGATGATGACCGAAATTCTTCTTCTTCTCCTCTCTTCTCCTTTCTTCTCTTTTATTTTCATTAAAAAAAAGTGTTTTTAATGTTTTATGGTGGGATGCACAACCACACAAGGAGAAGGGTTTAGATTTTTTACTCTTCTTTGACTAAACATGGTGAATTTACCTTTTTGCCCTTAGTTTATGTGAAAGTATCATTATACCCTTAAACTTTTCCTAAATTTGCAATTAAGCCTAAGATTTAAGAATGACCAATACTTTTATTTTCATTTTTGGTCCCCGGACCTTTGAACATTATAATCAAGCCCCTTAAATTTATAAAATTACATATTGGTCCTCCAAGAATTGAAAATTTACATTTATGTCCCTTAACTTTTAACAGGTTATAAATAAGCCTTTATGTACATCAACTTTTCAAATTAAGCTTTCTAAGTGTTCAATAAGTCTATAAATCATGTCTAATCACCTCTAGAACACATTTAACTCGCCACAATGGCCATATCCATCCAATGGACTCGGTTTTACACATTTAAAAGCTTATATGTCAGAAATCTCCCAGATTTCGCATACTGATGTATTCTAAGTTCATGTAAGGGCATATAACATTATATATCACTGACATATATACCGAAAGGGTTCAAATACATTTTTGAACTCATATACAACCATGTATATATCAATATACAATAGTATCTCCAAGTACAAACCAATACAAAAGTGCTCAAAAAATCGAATGTTACAAGTACTCCCCCCTCAAAAGAGTTTCGTCCTCGAATCTCCTAAGTTGAGGATACAAATAAATAGGGGTACTGACATCTCATAGCATTCTTAGGATCCCATGTCATCTCTTCGACCCTGTCGCTCTTCCAAAGAACTTTGACCGTGGGAATTTCCTTGCTATGTAACCTCTTTATCTGCCAACCCAAAATTTGGACTAGTTTCACCTCAAAACTCAAGTCTTTTCTCAGTTCCACTGGAGGTGTCTCCAAAATATGAGATGGGTCCAGTATATACTTCTTAAGCATCAAGACATGGAACACATTATGGATCCTAACCAAATCCAGTGGCAATTCTAACTGATACGCCATAATCCCGACATGCTCTATGATATGGAAAGGTCCGATATATCAAGGGTTTAACTTCCCTCGGCATTGAAATCTGATTATACCTTTCCATGGTGATCTCCGAAGAAAAACCTTATCACTAAATACAAATATAATGGTCGTTGCCTCTTATCCACATAACTTTTTTGATGATCCTGGGCGGCTTTCATTTTATTCCAGATGGCTTTTACTTTCCAAGTGGTAATTTCTATCAATTTGGCTCCTTCAACTTTAGCTGTACCAACCTCATCCTAACATAGAGGTCTCTTATACTTTCTCCCATAAAGTGCTTCATATGGTGGCATCTAGATAGTTGTCTGATAACTATTGTTATAAGCAAATTCTATCAAAGGCAAATGTCAGTCCCAGCTTCCTAGGAACTCCATCATGCATGCTCTCAACATGTCTTCCAGTATCTGAATAGCCCTTTCTGACTAACCATTAATCTAGGGGTGAAAAGTAGTACTAAACTTTAGTTTACTCCCCAAAGATTCTTGGAATTTTGGTCAAAATCGAGAGGTAAATCTCTGATCCCTATCTAATATTATAAAAACTGGCACCCCGTGCAGCTTCACATTCTCATCAATATGCAACTTTACCAACCTCTCTAACGAGTAGCTTGTGTGGATAGGCAGAAAATGAGCAAACTTCGTCAATCTATCCACTATAACCCAAAAAGCATCCTGTCCATTCGATGTACAAGGTAACCCAACTACAAAGTCCATTGTCACATGTTCCCACTTCCATTCCAGAATGGGTAAAAACTGTAACATACCTGCTAGCTTCTGATGCTTTGTCTTTACCTGTTGACAGGGAAGGCATTTGGTCACAAATTCCACTATCTCTCTCTTCATCCATTGCCACCAATAGCTCTCTCTAAGAGTTCGATATATCTTGGTACTACCATAATGCATAGCATAAGCCAAACTGTGAGTTTCTTCCAAGATAGCTTGCCTGAGATCTTGGTCATCCAATACAGACGCTCTGTTTCTGAAGACTAACAACTTGTCTTCTCTTACTCGGAACCCCTCATCCTCTTTGGATGGTAATTTCTGTCGAATGTCCTTTAACTTGGGATCTTTGGCTTGTCATCTCCTGACCTCATCAAATAGTGTTTGCCAAACTTCAAACCATATTAGCAGTGTCCTGTCATCCTTAACCACTGAGAGTCTAACCCCAAGGCTCCATATACTCATCAAATGAGTCATATAAGGATTTTTCCTGACAGTTACTAATGAATAGGACTTACAACCTAGGGCATCGCCTACCATATTTGCTTTTCTCGGGTGATAATCAATTACTAAGTCATAATCCTTAATTAATTCCAATCATCTCCTTTGTCTGAGGTTTAGCTCCTTCTGTGTCATTACGTACTTCAGGCTCTTACGATCGGTGTATATACGACAAGTCTCTCTATAAAGGTAGTGTCTCTAAATCTTGAGTGCAAACACCATCGTTGCGAGCTCCAAATCATGAATAGGATAATTTAATTCGTGCTTCTTCAGCTGTCTAGAAACATATGCGATCACTCGCCTAACTTGCATAAGTACACAGCCAAATCCCTGATGACTAGCATCACTGTATACCTCATACCTAACCCCCTGGGTAGGTAAAGCAAGCACTAGTGCAGAAGTCAATCACAAAATCAAACTCCTGATCAGGTGGCAATCCAGGTAACTCCTCGAGAAAGACATCGAGGAACTCACATACAATAGGAACATCTCCAAATTCGACTCTCTCTGTTGAAGTGTCAATCATATGTGCAAGGTATGCCTAGCATCTCCGACGAGTCAACATCTTAGCCTTGACCGCTGATATTAAACAACTTAGGAATACCCTTCTATCACCAGTAAATTTAATCGGGACTCTACCCTGAGTGTCAAACTCTACCTCTTTCTTATAACAATCAACCTTGGCGTGATGCCTTTCTAACCAATTAATCCCCAATATCACCTTAAAATCCTAGAGATCAAGGGGAATAAGATCTACCTCTAACACAGCTTCATTAACCTTTATCTCACAAGTCGTATATGCTTCATCACAGGCCACTTGCTCTCTAAGAGGAGTGACTATAATGAAAGGGGGATCTAACGGCTTCAACACTGTGTTCCTCTGGCTCAGGTTGCAAAGGTCTAACCTTGCGGCGACTTCCCCTTCCTCATCCAACCATGCTATTAATATAACGATGTTTAATAAAATAGATCGGAGTAAACCTAGCTTATTCGATGTCCCTTACATCCCAAGGAATGTCGACAAGTACTCTCACTAAGGTCAAAATCATCCGACTATTAAGGACATCAACTTAACGATCCGAGGCAGCTTGGACCACTTCGTTCACAGATATTATTTACTTTAGGCCTTGGCCTAGCCAAGCACTCACGATTTTGCTCTTCCCACCCCCGGGAAAACGCGTCTTATAAGGGAGAGGTATTCATACCCTTATAAGGCATACATTGTTCCCTTTTCCAACTGATATAGGATCTCACAAGACGTTAAGAGCGTGTTAGCACGTGTAAGACACTCGCCCACCATCTTCTGGAAGAGACGTGACTAGTGCGTGCAGTGCCAGACACTTCCTTGTAATTTTTTTTAATTTTTGAAAATTGTTTTCAAATGGTTTATTTTTTTAGGAATGCTTTGAAATTTAGTTTATTTTTCAAAGGGTTGGATTAATAAATTAAATTAAATTAGCCATTCAATTCCAAAATTAAGATAATTAGTTTCTTAATTTGGTTAAGATTAATAATTATATTGATTCCTAATTAATTTTGAAAAAGTAGTTTCTAAAATTAGGATTAATTAGTTTCAATTAGATTGAAATTAATTACTTTAACTATTTAAAATTAAGAAAAGTGTTTTCTTAAATGATTAAGAAAGTTGTTTCTTAATTAAATATATTTATTTCAATTTGATTGAGATAAATTAAATTTTTATTTTTATTTGTTTAGAGAATTATTATTTTATTTATTTAGAAATTGCTTCTTTATTTATAAATAATAAGTTTCTTGATTTATTAGAACAGATATTATCTTGATTAAAATTTGAAAAGTGTTTTCATTTATTTATCAAGAAAAGGAGCTTTCTTTAAAATTTTTGAAAATAGTTTTCTAATTTATTAAATAAATTTTTATAATTCATTAAGAAATCAATCTCTAAATAAATAATATAAAGGACTTTCTTAATTAAATTTAAAAGTATTTTATTTATTTTTGAAAGTAGTTTCCTTTTAATTTTAGAAAATAGTTTTGTAATTTAAGAAAATCAATTTCTAATGAGATTAGAAACAGTAATTTCTATTGAATTAGAAATAATTTTCTAATTGGATTAGAATGTGTTATTTATATAATTTTGAAAAGGAGTTTTTCTAAATTATACTAGGTAACATAATTTATTGAAAATTGTTTTCAATTAAATTTTATCGAAGGAGTCAAGATAATTGGAAATAGTTTTCAATTAGATTTGAAATTTGTTTTCAAATCAAATTAAATTTCTATTTAGAATAGGAATTTAATTTATTTAGGAGTCAATGGTTTTAATCTATTTTAATTTTTCCAAGGAATTGGAAATGTTATTCTAGAATATAAACATCAATAACTAGAATCAATGAAGCTTGATATTTTATACATACAATTTGATTATGAGTGCATAAGTTGCATACTTTATTTATATGGTTGATATATATATTGGATGCATGATAAGTTGTATGTTTTATATGTGTGATATTTTACATGCAATTTGTATTTAATGAGACAAATGAAGTTAAATCCCTCGTTAAAATATTAAGTACACGTTAAGAATGTGATTGTTGCCTTCTATTATTATAAGAATAAACCAAAATTCTGTTTATTGTAGGCTTGTTGAGCAAACTCATGGCCGCTTTAACCCAAACATGTTTAGTCTTATGATGATGGGTTCTACTTAACTAAATTTGTGTGATTTGGATGAGCAAACTCATGATCATATGAATTTAGAGGCAAGGTTAGGAACAATATATTAGATATATTTTAGCAAGAGTAGTCACCTCACGGATCTAAGAGTCACATGAGCTGTAGTTGATAAAGTTGTTATCTACCTAATTTAAGTCTAATTGATTTGTTGAGGAAACTCAAGATCAACTATACTTGAATGGGATCTTAGACCATTAGAAAGATTAAAGTAATCTTTCTGAATAGTAATGAGGGCTATTATTTCGAATAAAATAGTGGGAGTACTCAAATGTATGATTAAAGTCTTAATCTTATTTAGTAGTGAAGGCATATAATTGATTACTTGCTTTCTTACATTTATTTTGTTGTGAGTGAAACTTACCTTGTTTAGTATAATTGATGCTAAGTAAGTGAACCCAAGTTCTTAAACATAGGATATGTTTGAAAATTGTTCTCAAAAGTTTAAAAAAAAAATGTATGTCTATTATGTTATTGTGCTATAATCCCTGTTGAGGATTCGGTGACAAAGTTTTAGAGATATGTCAAAATCATATAAATGACAAAATGTATTGACATTTTGAGTTGAGTAATGTCTCATAAACTTTGATGACAATATGTAAGATGTATGTTAACACCATTATAGAAAAATGCAAAAGGTTGCAGGGAGTAGAGTTGAAAGGTATAATACCTTGTTGGAATTGTTTCACTTAATTTAACTTACTAAAAGCATAACTATGGACTACAATTAAAGGCTTTTCTATAGTATGATAATAGTTTTCATAAGAAAAAAATGATTGCATGATTTTTCTTGCCTATATGTGATATGATATAGATCATATGTATTTCTAATTCATGCTTATGAGTATTTGATACTGAATTTAGATTCAACGTTATTGTCATGTTCAATGCATGGTTAGAAATATATTGTTAAGTAAAAGTAGATAATCCAATTTTATACAAAGAGTTTGTATGTGATGGATCAAAGGAGACTATTGGTTATCCTTTTATTCCATATTGGTTAAATCAACATAACGAGATAACCGAGATTATCCTTTTATTCCATATTAGTTAAATCAGCATAACGAGAATCATAAAGTTACATACTAGGATATATGTATCCTTTTGATTATGAATTGTATGGAACTTGTGAAACTTGTAAA
>JANQBM010000004.1:12661479-12692776 GCA_025594535.1 Erythroxylum domingense | reverse complement strand
CTAATTAAAGTTTAATTGAAATTAGAATTTAATTTCAATTAAATTACTAAAACGTCCAAAGCTTATTATAAATAGGCCTAAGCTCCTTGGAGCTAGGACTTCTGGCTTAACCCTCTCTATAAGAGTTACAGATTTCCCTTAACTTATTCTGCGGATACCGTTAGAGGCCGAATATTTGTGCGGCTATGGTGGTTAAAATAGATCAGTTTCAGGAACGGTTCGAGGGATAAGACAATATAAAGATCAAGCTTCGAAATAAGGTACGACTTGAGTTTGTGCTTTATTATGATTTGTATTAATCATTTTATAGAATTAAAGAGATCTTATTTTTCGTAAAATCAAAGATTACGAAAAAGTTTCGTAGTTATTCTGTTATGGACGGGATCGGATCTCTGGCCGGTTTCCCTACAGAAAAATGACAAGTCAATTAAAAGTAAGACATGAAAACGGATGTTTGAATAAAAGATGAAACTATAACCTAGAAGGCAAATCAAGGTGATCACCAGAATCATACCACGAAAACCTACAAAAAGAAAAATGAAAATGTGTTGCATTCTATATACCAAGAACCCTATGCACTATACGAGAGGAAGGGAAAGAGAGAAAACCTTGGAGGACTCCTGCCTCTTGGTGAAGTTCTATAATGTCTATGTTACGAACAAAAGCTAAAACATATTGCAGACATGAAAAAAGGATGATGAAGAATGACGTCGAAGAACAAGTACGATTAAATAAAGTGAAAAGAACTGTATCTATAACGGTAGTAACAACCAAACAATAGCATGATCATGTGTTATAATCTTAAGGCCACTTGCATTGTTTATTAGTTGTTCTAACGAACATGCTATGTGATGAAAAATCAGGAGTGAAATTGTTATCTTCTCATCCCTTCCATACTCTTCTTCTTCTTTCCCATTTCCTCTAACTCTTCTAGAATACACTATCCTAACTTAACCATAGAGAAGCAACATAAATAGAATATCATAAAAGCTAGTATCAAAGCAAACGATCTATGGCAATGTCTCAATGGTAGAAGGCACAAGAGGAGCAGAGATGCATTAATCGGAGGAAGGAATGAAGAATTTACCAATGCGCAAATGAGAAACGAAAAACTGTTAATGGAAGGACAACGCAAAGTAGACAAACAAGAAAAGGATATTAATGATATCAAGTTAATGTTTCAGCAACTCATGCAAAAGATGAGAAGGAGACTATAAAGGTAACGACGAGAACCCTAAGAGACAACAGAGATTACACTATGCCATCCAAATTTAGCAAAGTAGATTTTCTTGTATTTGATAGGGTAGGAGTGAAGAGTCGGGTCTATCGATGTGGAATTTTTTTCACAATCGACCACACGTCAGAAAAATTAAAAGTGAGAATAGCATCCATACACTGGAAGCATTAGCACATGAGTGGTACCAACTGATGATAAAGAATAGAAATGGAGAAGAAGCATTGAAGTGGGAAGAATTCACAACCTTTTTGAGGCAGAGATTTAACAAAGATATTTTCAAAGACCCTATATATGGCCTGGAAGAGTTGAAGCAGGAAGGATCAGTTCTCGAGTATTGTGCTCAATTTGACAAATATTCGAATAACTTGTCACTGCCAGAAACCTATCTGATAGGTTTTGTCCTGAAGGGCCTCAAATCGGAGTTGGAGCTCTGGTCAAAATGATGGATCCCCAAACACTTCAACAAAATTATATACTAGCCAGGAAACAGGAAGTGATCGTAGCAGCCAATACACCTCTGCATTTTAGGAAAGGAGGAATGAGACCTTCGAGTCAAACGGGTCCCTACTCCTGGAAACCAAAGAAGAGTTAATAAACCCATCTATAATAGGAACCTATGGGGGAGAAAGGCAATGAGCAGCAAAGAGTTTGACGAGAAGAGCGCAAAGGGATTATGTTTCTGGCGTGATGAGAAATAAACTCCAGTGCATTAATGTAAGAAAAGACGGTTCCAGTTACATAAGGTCAAAGATAGGAAATAACTGAAAGAGAAAAGCGGATGAGGAGGTACCTTTTAGTCCCATTGTTTTAACATTTATTTTTAACTAATTTCCCTTTACTAAAACTTTCAATTTTTCTTGTTATTGACTACAAAAGTTTTCAATCATCATTTACATTCTTAAGGATATATATATCATTACAGGGCCACTAGATTGCACTTGTCTACAGCTTTATGATCCAACCTAGCTATTTTGAATTTATTTTATAGGAAGTTTGTCATTATAAGTAAAACCAATTAGGGAGAGTTATCTATCAAGAGACACGGAGATCAGAGGACCCATATTGTATAAGGAGCGTTCATCAGAGTTTGGAGAATCAATAAGAGGATCAATAAAATTGTTTTCTTTTAATTTCAGTCATTCTCGTTTGTGAAAACATAAATTAGATATTCATGATCAAGGACTAGTTTCATATAATCAAAATTCTAAAATATGTTACTTTCTTGCATTTGTCTTTTGTCTCTATTTTTACTTCTTATTTGTTAGCTTATTACTTAGAGTAGCATCATAGTTCCCTAATGTTTGACAATTTTAAAGAGAGAAATCAAATAAGCGCCCACATAAGTCACAAAGATAATTGACACCAAAGGTTAAATGTTTTCACTTGCTAACCTAGTTATCTAAATAGAATGATGAAAAAGGAGTGACAAGATAAACCCACTCCATTACAATTTCCATGTATTTATGCCCTCCTTGGCTCGTGACATATGTTGCCTATGTAACTCTAAGTTTTCTATACTCATTCCTATCCAAATAATTCCTTGCATGCGAGAATTTGTTATCATTATATCTAAGCAACCTGTAAGTATACTAACAACTAAATCCTCACTCCTTACCACAAATATATTTGTTAATATCATAACCACTTTATATGCCACTTGCGTAATAATCTTTGGGGAAATAAAGGCAATATTGAATGAAAGGGCCTAATTAAAAAAGAAAGACATGACAAATTCATAAATGTTTCCATTAGTATTAAACTTAAAAATGGCTAAGTGAAAATGAATAAATCATGGCTAAAATTGATGGAGATGAAGATAATAACTAATTCATGTATGGCAAAAGGTATAAATTGCCCCTAGCATTTCTTAAAAGGTCTAAATTAGTCCCTTTCATTATCTATAGTGTTACATTACATCTTAATGTTTTCAAGATGATACTAATAGTACCCTAAATTCTAATGAAGTTAAGTTTTTTTTTTTCAACTTCTAGTATATGAGTCATCAATTTAACCTATATGATGCTATAACTAGGTAATTTGGATCCATTCGACACTAATATGATCTTAAAAGTCATTTATTTAAAAATTAACTAAAGATGTTATTTTTCACCTTAATGTTTCATAAAAAGGTCCAAAGAAGCTCCTACTGTTATCTCTAATACCATTTTGTACCCTATTTAGGGTACAATAAGTACCATTTTATTAATATTATGTTGCAAAATGGTACCAAATATAGCATTAAGGGCTTATTTATACCTTTTATATAATGTTGAGGTACGAATCACACCTTTGGCCTTTATATACCTTATTTTCAAAGATAAGTCTGTTAATGAGCAAGTTTGTTTATATTTTTTCTCTTATATCCCTCGATGATTAAAACTTTTTATATTATTATTTTCCTTACTCATTGTTTAATCTAAGGTAAAAGTTTCATAAATATGTTCTAAACTATCTATTATCTTGAGCACGTTATGCTTTGATCATGAATAATTAAATTTTATAAATTTCATTACTTTAGCATATACTGAATTGATGCTTTTTTCGTGATAAATAATGGTAATCATAAATGATATCCCTTAAATCATTTACCTTGTACCTAGGTTGAAATCTTAAATCAACCAAAGCTTATACTAATCATGTCGTTATCCCTTTCAACTTAAAATTCAAAATCATTGTTTTTATACTTCACATTAATATTAACACCTTGTTCCCTTTTTTCATTACAGACCTATATGATCTTGATGTATAAACATGTTCATGTTTGATCAATAATTAATCAATCATGAAAGGAATCGAATTACATGCAAAGAGGGTCTCTAGGTATAGACTATGACTATGATGTTAAACCTCACAAGGAAAAATAGAAATTGGTGATATTATGGTTTCTATCTTAATAAAATAACCCCTTAAATTAGGAGGTGAAAATGGTATAACTATGCAAAAGATAAGAAAATATTTTCTTTTTATCATAAACATATTCACTCAATTGATTGTAGAATTTGAAAAAATTCAAGTCTCCTATTAAAAATTAAAGGTGATTTAATGGTCTTTTCCAATTGCAAGCAACGAGGGTCCTTAGGTACAGACTATAACTATGGTATTAAGCATCCTAAGGAAAAATAGAAATTAGTGATTTCATGATTTCTATCTCAAGAAAATAACTGTGACACCTTAATATACCCCCTGGGAGGATATTGCGAGTGCCACATACACACAGAACACACTGAACACGAAGCATTTCGAAACATGCAAAACACTTTATACATACATTACGATAATCTCAACAAACATACATCGCATGTCAAAATTTCCAAAAGCAGCCTGAATTCAGGTTATTACAACCCATCAAATTAAAAATTCATGAGTTATAGACAACATATACAAGCCCAAAAATAATCTCAAAATACATGGGAACAAAACAAAAATCAGACTCCTTTGGCCATCGCGGTTGTCTTGTCCCGATTCCTACGTCCCTCTTTCAGAACCTCCATGGGATAAATCTACCGTGCAAAGCATATAGCTTAGTGAGTAATAACTAATCTATGGATAAACTGACAACTTATCATATTGAATCATGTAACAGCATATACATGCATTAAATAATAAATCAGACATAATGTATTTCAGAACAAACTTTATAATTAACAGAACTAAACATCACAAGAGGGTATAAACCCTTAAGAATCAGAACACAATAATGTTAAAGTCATAATCAAAACATATGTCAAAATCACAAAACCAGATAACTGTTAATCCATTAACAGAAGTGGGTAATGGGACTTATACAGAAGAGACTGAAGTCTCGACACCAAAGTATCACAGAAGAGACCGAAGTCTCGACACTGAAATGTCAAAAATAGAAGACTCCGAAGTGTCAATAATAGAAGACACCAAAGTGTCACAGAAGCAGTTGCAGACCCTTCTAAGCATGCCTATTTACCCACAACTAGGACTTAACAGAATCAAAATATAAATTTCTGAAATTCAATTCACATATTTATAGCTTCGCAAATCATTCAAGCATATCACATATTTATAGCTTTGCAATTCATTCAATGATCCAAATCAATAGCAACCAAAATAGTCAAAGCAAAACTATCAAAATTTGCTTATTAAATTTCTAACACAATTGACCAACTAAATTACTTACAAAAATTACCATCTAAAATTACTTACTAAATCTCCCTTATTGCTTATTTCCTCAACGTCCCGGTAATATCTAGAATCGGTCGCTCGATGGGTTCCTCTAAAACATTTAATAAAAACACATATCATTATTGTGCATAATCATGAATTCAATTATGCACATTCATGTATACTGAATATGTATGATGTATGTTTATGACAAATTTCGGGTTTCTTATCCTTAATCTTATTGCATTCTCAATCATGCGAAAACATACTCAAATCCTCATTTCAGATTTCTTTCACAACGAACTTTTGGGTTCACTTTATTTAATTATTATCCTCAGGAGGGTGAGGTACTAAGGTAATACTTCCCTCTAGAAAGTTTTTCCCTCTTTGTCTTAGGTTTCCAATGATATCAAGTTTATCCAATTTGGTTTAGTATACTGAAAGTTATACTCAAAAGATTTTAAAATGTTCTTAAGCTTCAACAGAATTCTTATCTCAACTTCCAATCAGATTTTAAAATTCTTAGACGCAGAATTAGAATTTAATCTCTTCATAAACTTTGTATCCTTACGACTCTAATTTAATCCCAATTAAAAAATTACTCCATTTGGATAACTACAGAGAAAGTTATGCCCAAAATACCGAAGCATGTTTTATGCTGGAAAGTTCACCGCGACGAACTTTTCCAAAGAGGAAAAGTTCCCATGACAGCTTACAAGTTTGCCGTAATTAACCCCTCAGTTGGACCAAGGAGAGTTAGTCGTGGCGAACTTTGACAGAAACATACTTCATTTTCCAGATTTTAACTTCAAGCCAATTTTCCAGACTCTGAAGGACATAATTCGAATTTGATTCCTCAATTAAAAATTTAGCTCTATATCTCTAGTTTACTTTAAATCAAACTTCATCCAATTTGGATATTTACAGATCAAGTGATGCCCTAAAGACAGACGCATGTTCAGTAAAATTCTGCATATCCTAACTCCTTCTCACTTTAAACTTTCACCAAGTTATACACATCTTCGAATCTACTTCTTCCTTCAACACCCACATATACATCAACACCATTTGTGCATGCAACAATCTATAAGCATGAAAATGTATACCAATTACGCATGCATACAGTTACAAACATTAAAACCTGAATAAACTTACTTGACTAAGCTTCTTTCTTCAGCAAAATTTCCAGAACTTAGGAAAGAAAATGAGAGTTTCGGTGGATGCAGCAAAGGAAGGAAGAGTGAAATAACCAATTGACTAAAGGTTTGTAAGTGTTTTTGGTGATGGATGAGCCAAAAACACTAACAAATGTAGAAAATATGTGTTTAGACGATGGAAGAGCAAGGAGGAGATGAAGTCTTCGGTGGAGGAAAAATGAATGTTCACAAATACAGAAACCATTTTTCCTAATGCCTAGGTGTCCCTTTTTATGGCTTAACACATGTCTCCGATACATGTGTTACATATGTCTTCCAAGTAGGCTACCATGTCACTTATCAATTTGTCCAATTGTCACACATTAATAGGTCCATTTGTCATTCCATAATTTGTCTAAAATACCTCAAATTTTCAATAAATTTCCAAAACATCCTAAATGTCTCTAAAAATGCAGAATTAATAATAATACACACCAATTTAATAATCCAAGACAATTAATCCATAATTCACCAAAATTCTGAAATAACAACTATTATCACCAAATAAATTCTTAACACATTTAATCCAACATTCTTACTTTGATAACTAAAAAAATCACTTATACCCGAAACATGTCATGAATGCATATATAATATTGGTATGAGTCCAAAAAGGCATACACACAAATAAACAAAATCTCAATTATGCCAAGTATACCATGCATTGAAATTCCTTAATATTCTAACCCCTAGTATGGGGTGCTACAATTCTTCCCTCTTTAAGAAATTTCGTCCTCGAAATTTACCTAATCTGAATAGCGGATACTGAGCTTTCATCGTTTCTTCTGGTTCCAATGTTGCTTCATCAAATCCATGATGTTGCCAGAGTACTTTTACTAAAGGCACTGACTTGTTCCTGAGTTGTTTGACTTCTCTGGATAAGATAGAAATTAGTCCTTCTTCATATGACAAATCTGGTTGCACTTGAATTTCTTGCACAGGAATCTTATGTGTAATATCTGACTGATATCTTCTCAACATAGAAACATGAAATAAATCATTTACCCTGACCAATTCTTCAGGAAGAGCTAGCTGATAAGCTACTGGTCTAATTCTTTTCATAATTTCATAAGAACCAATGTATCGCGGACTAAGCTTACCTTTTTTCCCAAACCGAAGTATGTGTTTCCATGGTGATACTTTCAAGAATTCCTTATCTCCCACCTAATACTCAATATATCCTCTTTTTAGGTTAGCATAGGATTTCTGCCGATCACTGGCAGCTTTCAACCTTTGCTGAAAAATCTGAATCTTTTCTTTTGTATCTTTCATACTTTAAGGCCCGATAATCTTGTTTTCATTCAATTCGGTCCAACATACCGGAGTTCTACACTTCCTACCATATAATGCTTCATAAGGTGCCATGCCAATACTTGTCTGATAACTGTTATTGTAAGCAAACTCCATCAAAGTCAGATAATTATCCCAACTCCTGGGAAACTCCAACACACAACCCCGCAACATATCTTCTAATATCTGTATAACTCGTTCAGATTGTCCATCTGTCTGGGGATGGAAAGCAGTACTAAACTTAACCTAAGTACCCAATGCTTTCTGTAAACTTTTCCAGAATCTCAAAGTAAATCGAGGATCACGATCTGAAATAATCGACAATGGTACTCCATGCAGTCTCACTATTTCATTTACATACAAATCTGCAAGCCTATCCAAAGAATAGTCAGGACGAACAGGCAGAAAATGAGCAGATTTGGTGAACTTATCTACGATCACCCATACAGCATCATGCTTCCTTTGAGTGAGAGGTAGTCCAGTGACAAAATCCATGGTAATGTTATCCCATTTCCATTGAGGAATAGAAATAGGATGTAACAAACCAGATGGGACCTGATGCTCAGCTTTAACCTGCTAGCATGTCAGACATTTTGCTATATAATCCACAACATCCCGTTTCATACCTACCCACCAGTAATATTGCTTCAAATCTTGATACAACTTGTTTCCACCCGGATGCATAGTAAATACTGTATTATGAACCTCAAACAACAACTTCTTCTTCAATTCATCATTAGCTAGCACACACAGCCGATCCTTATAATACAATTCACCATCACCTTGCACAGAAAAATCTGACTGTTTACCTTCCTGAGTAGCCACGATAAGTTGTTGTAACTTACCATTAGCTCTTTGAGCGTCAAAAATCTCTTGTCTCAAAGTAAGCCTTGCTTTCAATTGAGCCATCAAAGCTCCATCAAATCCCAGTTTCTATCCATTCTGCTTAAGTGATAATGTTGAGATGGTCTTTCAACTCAAAGAATCAGCTACAACATTAGCCTTACCCGGATGGTATTCCACAATACAATCATAGTCTTTAAATAATTCCAACCAACGTCGTTGTCTCAGATTGAGTTTTTTTGGGTAAGCAAATACTTCAGACTCTTATGATCTGTGAAAATTCTACACCTTTCACTATATAGTAGTGTCTCCAAATTTTTAAGGCAAACACTACTGCTGCAAGTTTCAGATTATGTGTAGGGTAATTCTATTCATGAGTCTTTAGTTGCCTAGAGGCGTAAGTAACTACCTTTCCTTTCCTACATCAAAACACATCCTAAACCAATTCCAGATGCATCAGCATACATAACATACTCCTTATCAGAAGTAGGTTGAACTAATACAGGAGCTTTAATAAGCATACTTTTTAACTAATCAAAGCTACTCTGACAAGTATCAGATCATTCATACTTCACTCCCTTTCGTAACAGTTTAGTTAAAGGGGATGCTATCACTGAGAATCCCTTAATAAACCTACAGTAATAACTAGCCAGACCTAGAAAACTTCTCAATTCTATTACATTCCGTGGTGGTTTCCAATTAACAATTGCTTTTATCTTACTAGGATCAACTCTGATTCCTTTAGAAGAGACAACATCCCTAAAAATTATATCTCCCGAAGCTAGAAATCACACTTACTCAGCTTAACATACAACTGTCTTTCCCTCAGAGTCTGTAATACAATTCGGAGATGCTCGGCATGATCCTGTTCATTCCTAGAATAGACCAGGATATCATCAATAAACACCATAACAAACTGGTCCAAATAAGGCCTGAACAGTCTATTCATCAGATCCATAAATATTGCTGGAGCATTAGTTAACCCGAATGGCATTACTAGGAATTCATAATGTCCATAACGGGTCCTAAATGTAGTCTTTGGTACATTCACATCCTTTTCCTGAAGCTGATAATACCCCGATCGTAGATCTATTTTTGGAAACACTCGTGCATCTTTCAACTGATCAAATAAATCTTCAATCATTGGCAATGGATACTTATTCTTCACTGTGACTCTATTCAATTGCCTGTAATCGATGCACATCCGTAGTGTGCCATCCTTCTTCTTAACAAACAACACCGGTGCTCCCCACGATGACAAACTCGGTCTAATAAACCCCTTATCCAAAAGTTCTTATAACTGCACCTTCAAATCCTTTAACTCAATAGGAGCCATTCTATACGGTGCTCTGGATATAGGAGCAGTGCCAAGTATAACTTCAATAGATAACTCCACATCTCTTTCAGGAGGAAGTCCAGGTAATTCCTCAGGAAATACATCTTAAAATTCATTCACTACAGGAATGTCAAGCAGTTTATCCTTACTACCCTTCTTCTAGGAATTAAGCACAAAAGCTAGATAAGCTTCACATCCCTTCCTGAGGAGCTTTCTAGCTTGCATAGTAGATACCACAATAGCTAAAGAACTAGTGCGGACGTCATGCAACACTATCTCAGACTGATCGGGTCTCTTAAACATAACTGTCTTAGCATTGCAATCAATTATTTTCCGATACTTAGACAACCATTCCATACCTAGAATCAAATCAAATTCATGAAAAGGTAATCTGATCAATTATACTACATAATTATTTCCTTGGATCATAATAGGAAAGTTCTTATACACCTGATTAATCGACACACTACTACCCAGAGGACTGGTCAAGTGCATGTCATACTCTATCTGATCTATAGGCACCTCCTTATGAAATAGTTCTCCAGCACAGATATATGAGTGTGTAGATCCAGGGTCAATTAATGCATACATTTTAGAATCAAAGAGAGAAACAACACCAACAATGACATCCGGTGCATCCTAATCCTCACGAGCTTTCAGTGTATAAGCTCAAGCCGAAGTAGTAGGCACAACTGGTCGATCTACTGTTTTCGATTGGTTACTCTGATTTCTTTCTATTCTACCCAGAACCTCCTCGACCTCTACCAAGTCCTCTATTCCCAGCAGACGCATGAAAGACCTCTCGACTGGCTTGTGATGTCTGAGCCTAGTTGAGAGGGCAACTAGCTATCTTATGCTCAGTACTACCACAGTGAAAACAGGCTCCTGTAGCCCTTCTGCAAACACCCCAATGATGTATAGAATAATTAGGGCACTTTGGGGGTTCAGAATCTCAGCCTCCAGAGGAGCCTCTACTAGAAACAACCAAAGAGGGAAAGTTTTGTTGCCTTCCCCGTGTCACAAATCTATAATTGATGTAATCTATATATACCAAAGTTTGATTTATCTAGAGGAAGTAAAGAATTGTAGTTTATAATTTATACGGAAACAAAATATGATAGAATAATATTATGTAAAATATTTATGTTTGTGGACCTTATCTTGATAGTGAAATTAAAATAATTTTCATATTATTACAAATATTGGATATAGAGATGATGGTAGAGATAATTACTGGTTATCCAAACATATATGGTTAAATCTAGTTAAGTTTAATTTAACTTTAATTGCACTTTATCATTTTCAATTTGTATCATATTTCTCTATATTAGATTAATTTTTTACTATTTTTAGTTTTAAATATTTAACTTTTAATTAAATTCTAGTTACAAATATTTATCTACATTATAATTGAACTAATGAATAATTTTTTAACTAGATTCATAATTTTTTAAATTTTGATCAAGATTTAGTAAGATAATTTGATTAAAAGAAAAATATTCCAAAATAAAAAAGAAATTTTATAAGGGTGATCAGGTAATTCTATTATTTGAGATATTTTCTAGGGTTTCTTACTTCAAAAAAAATAAAAGGAAACTTCTAGACAATTTCTTTTACACACACACACACACACACACACACACACACACACACACACACACACACACACACACACACATACACACACACACACACAGATATATATATATATATATATATATATATAATGAGCTTAAATTTGCTAGGGAAAAGAAAAGAGGAAAACAAAAATATGTTGGAAAAATGTCAAACATTAGGGGGATGAATCAAGGCCTTTTGATCACTATGGACCTTTTAGTATTTTCCATTTTTTTGTAAATCCTAATTTTAGTCTAAAACAAGAAGATGTATTTGGCAGCTTAAAAAAAGATTCACTATTTTGTTTACGAACATTTCTCTTCTCTCTATTTGTTCCCTTTTTGTTGATTTCCATCTTCATCTTTTTTCGACAAAACCACCACAATATTATATCCCCACCATATAATCCCTATCAAATTAAATATCCAAAATTTTTCTTTTCCTTTGTTGAATCATTAGCTTATTCTCATATCTCTTGTCACCACATATAGTCACTATTTTTTACATATCATATTTCCTCTTTAGTTTGATCACTCTTCATCCTTCTTTAAAGTTTCTTTCATCTTAACCCTCATGTCATTGTATACGAGTATGGTGTTAACTTAATGAAGGGTGTTACATAGGAAGCCACACACACAATTGATACATTCAACCATATATTATCATATCAGAGGCTACAAATTAATTGTTGTAAAAATTTTATAAGGAAATAGAGTTTAATTATCTAGTAAAGAATTAATTATAGGAACTTGAACATATAATTCTCACAATATAAAGCATATGGTACATACTTGAAGATTTTGATGAAATAAACATGTCACAAACCTTTGAAATAAATTAACTTCTCTTCATTGACCCTTTCTTATTTACAAATACCTTTTGATGGATGATTTTTGCTTCTGTTAATCAAAAATCCTAATGGATAGGGAAAGGACCAATTTAAACCCCTTATTGTTTAATGCAGTACATCTATTATATAACTAAGTAAATGATTTTGTTTATTTGGCTATTTAATTATTAATTGGATTTAAAAATAATTAATTAACCTAATATTAAGTCATATTCTAATATTCTCATACTTGGCCTAATAAAAAGATAACCATAAAATTAAATAACATAAATTTAAGCCCCCAAAAAATAAATCCTAAAAGTTAAACATAACTAACTTTGTGTAATAAAATAACAAATGTGAGTTATAGCAGTTGTCGATTATTATGTAACACACTTCCGTCCATATACTTCAACATTTGTTACTCACTATACTAGGTCTATAAATAATTGTGTAAATAAATTCTACAATGGTCTATAATTATTTCTGGTGGACTTTTTTATTAAAATATCTAAACATAAATGTATACACTATTATAAAATAGGAAATTATTAATATAAGATTAAAAACACATAAATGAGCTCAAAGTACTAGTATCATTATAAATAAATATCATTTGACGGTACAACCAAAACCCATTATATATTTATGTTCCTTAAACATCTTTAGTTGCAAACCTTTAGTTAACACATCTATAATCATCAGATTATTACTAATATGCCTAATAGACACTCTTTGTTTTTGAACTTCCTCTATAATAGTGGAACATTTTAATTTCATATATTTTTCATATTTTGAATACTTGTCATTCATAGGAAAAAATTTACAAATTTATTCTAATAAATTTTCAACATCTTGGTAATATAATTGACAGTCCCCAAGTTTTGAACTAAATTTCACAATCCCATTGCATAAACTATAGCTTCAAATTATGAAATAAACTTTACTTCTATAGCGGAATAAACAATGATAAATTGTTTAGAACTCTACTATAATATTGCTCCATTTTCTAAAAAAAAATAGGTAACCAATTGCAAATTTCTTTTTACTATTAAGACATCTAGCAAAATCTAAATCTGAGTATCCATTTACATATGAGTATCCATCTACTTTTGGATGACCTTAAATAGAAAAATATGTAGTTGTTTGTTTCTTTTAGGCAATTCAATACTTTCTTTCCAATTTTCCAACAAAAACTTATAGGATTGCTTTGATATTTGCCCAATATTTTGATCACAAAATTGAAATCCAATCTTTGTACAATTTTATAGATAAATTAAATTACCTGTAACCAAAGCTTAAAGAATTAATTATATCTCTTTTATTATATATTATTCTTTAGACATTACATTAGACTAAATATGTCACCTTTTTAAATAGGAACAATTCCTATTGAACACTTTTCTATATTAAAGCTCTCTAAAATTCTTTAGATATAACTTTTCGTAGATAATCTCAACGATCAATGTAAACTATCATAAAAACTTCCAAACTTACTCCCACTAATCTTTTGGTATATATACTAATAAATAGTGTTTTCTTGAAAATAAACGTCATAGTATAATTGAACTTAAAATAGCATTATCGAAAAGCTTGATTAAGACTATATATTAACTTCTTAAATTTACACACCATTTGAAATTTATTGAGAACCTTTTGATTGGTCCATAAAAACCATTTACACCCATCTTGCTTAGAACTTTCTATTAACTCAACAAGAACCCAAACTTCGTTCATGATTTTAATTCATCTTTCATGAAATCAACCCATTTTTTAGATTATACACATTCTATAGCTTGTGAAAATGAAACTAAACCTTTATTAGCTCTAATATTATCATCTAAATTTTGTAAATAGACCATATAATCATGTGAAATTGCTTTCTTTCACTTTAAGATCTTTTCAAATGTATTATTTCCTGTAGTTCATGTACGCCATATACTTGAGCTATTTCCTTACATGTATGATCCTTTATTTAAATATTATTCAATATTTTTAAATTTTTATTAATTATTAGAATAATATTTGGAATGATTATGTAATAGCCTGGACCACCCGCTCACAGATATTGTCTGCTTTCAACCTTGGCCCAGCTAAGCCCTCACACTTTTACTCTTCCGGTCTAATGGGAAAACGCGTCTATGAGGGAGAGGTTTCTATAGCCTTATAAGGCCTACTTTGTTCCCCTCTCTAATCGATACAGGAATCTAACATTTCACCCCCCTTGGAGGCCTAGCGTCCTCGCTGGCCCACAGGCCTGGATCCACCCTCTTGGAGGCCCAACGTCCTTGTTGGCACACAGGCCTAGATCCACCCCCTTTGGAGGCCCAACGTCCTTGCTAATATATCGATCCGGGTACTAGCTTTGATACCATTTGTATTATCCTAGATCACCTGTTCACAAATATTGTCCGCTTTGGGCCTTGGCCGAACCAAGCCCTCATGGTTTTGCTCTTCCCGTCTAAAGAGAAAACGTGTCTGTGAGGGAGAGGTTTCCATAGCCTTATAAGGCCTATTTCGTTCTCCTCTCCAATCGATATGGGAATCTAATATTCCACCCCCTTGGAGGCCCAGAGCCCTTGCTGACATACCGATCCAGGTACTGGCTCTGATTCCATTTGTAACAACCCGAACCACCCGCTCATAGATATTCTAGATTGACAGATAAAGAGGTTGCACAGTAAGGAAGTTCCCACGGTTAAAGTTCTTCAGAAGAGCGACAAGAACAAGGAGATGACATGAGAACCTGAGGACACTAGGCCTCTAAGGGGGGTAGAATGTTATATTCCCATATCGATTAGAGAGGGGAACGAAGTAGGCCTTATAAGGCTATAGAAATCTCTCCCTCACAGACGTGTTTTCCCGTTAGACAGGAAGAGTAAAACTATAAGGGCTTGGTTGAGCCAAGGCCCAAAGCGGACAATATCTGTGAGCGGGTGGTCCGGGCTGTTACAGACTATATATGAAGAAACCTTTATAGATAAAGAAACATTTACCTTTATTTCCTTGATATCCATACTTTGGTGTTCATTACTCCTACAAACTATTATCAATAAATCTAGCATTTCTAGTTTCTATAATTCTAAGAATAAGATTTGCATGATAAAACCTAAATCCTTTAGATTTCTTTGGGTAACTAATAAGTAACAACAAATTGTTAAAGAATCTAATTTCCTTTCATATAAATTATAAATCCTTCTCTCTGCTGGCCAAGCATAAACATGTAAGTGTCTCAAACTAGTCTCCTTTCAGTTCAAAATTCAAAAGGAGTTTTTGGAACTATCTTACTAAGGAATCTATTTAATAAATATATAGCAGTTTTAAGGCCATACATCCTCAAAGATTTAGGTACTCCTAAAAGTATTCATTGATGTCCTATTATGCCTTTCCATTGTACCATCTTATTAAGGTGTGCCTAGCATAGTATAATATGCATAAATGTCATATCTTTCATGGAACTTTGAAAATGGGCCTGAACATTATCGTAACCTATCATATTTCTAATAATATTCACCCATTTGTGAGGTCTTACAATTTTCACCTTTTGTCTAATTGATTTTTAATCTCAATTATATATACATCAAGGGAATCCACTCCTTAATATTTTTCCTTAAGCAAATAAACATAAACATACTATGAGAAGTCATCAATAATGATAATGAAATACTTTTCTCCGTCAAAGGATTGAGCATTAAAAGGTCCATCAATTTTAGTTTTTATATTCTGAAGAAGCTAAGTGCTTTTTATGACTCCCTTCTTATTACCTTTGGTTTGCTTCTCCTTAATACAATCCACTCAAACACTTAGATCCATAAAATTTGGATTCAGACGAATCTCATTCTTTCCTAATCTTTTCAACTTTTCTTTAGATACATAACATATATGCCATAAGAAAAAATATTTTGCATTTAATACACTATTTTTAATTATATCACTATTATGAATAATAAACAAAGATTCAATAAATTTATTATCACGTATCAATTTATATTAAACATTAGTAAAAACAGTAGAACCAATAAATAAAATGTTCTTAAAAATTAAAACAATAATGAGACTAATAAGTTTTAGTTTCTCGTTTAAACTTAGTAGCATCAAGTTTTGAAACATAAATTAGATCCCCATAAATTAAAGGTACATAAAGAGTTTCTAAAATTTCTAGCTAATGACCAAAACTTGAGATTAAATGATAAGTCAATATGCCTTCGATTAGAGCGTTCATATAGTTTCATATTAAGAAAGAGATACCATTTGGGATTATGGTTTGGATTGAAAGAAATCACTGCATCATATTAGAAATATGAGTAGTAGCACAAGTACTAAGCTACCAAGAATTAGTATAACTTCATATAATTTTGATTTGAAACGTACAGAAACATTTTTGAATTAAGCCTTATGTTTTAGGCAATTGTTTGTTAGCTTTTTGATGCACTAGGTTGAAAGAATGACTTCCTTATTTCTTCAGTCTTACTTCCTCTTAAGTAAGCTTACTAGATAATTCACTAACATCTGATTTTTTCCTTCATAACATTATAATCGATTTAAAATTTCCACACTTAGGGAATAATGAGTTTAAAATGAATTGTTCTATAAAAGATTGATTTATTATCATTCTCAATGTCTTTACCCTTGTTGCAATGTTAATCATCTTAATAATCTTTACCTCCACATTTCAAGCTACCCTATGGCCCGAAAAGTTACACTCTAAGTAATAAGTCTAAATTTTGCTCGATTTAAAGTTCTTCAACTCCAGCATATCTCTCCAAATTTTTAGCTTGACATTGACACCCTTTTTTGTCTCATCCACTAAGACAATGTCATCAATAAATAACATACACCAAGGAACATCTCCTTAGATGTTCTTGATAAGCTCATCCATCACTACTGCAAATAGAAAGGGGGCAATGAGGACCCTTGGTGTAGCCCAATATTGATAGAGAAATGCTCTGTATCTCCTCCTATAGTCCTTACTTTAGTTTTTACACCTTTATACATATGCTTAATAACATGTATACAACTCATAGGACCTTTCTTAACTTCTAAAACCTCCATATGATTTCCCTAGAAACCTTGTCACAAGCCTTCTTTTAATTCCATCAATATCATATGTAGTTTACATTATCTTCCCTGTAAGATTCCATTAATCTTCTAAGGAGATGTAAAGTTTTTGTCGTGGACCTTCCTAGCATGAAACTAAACTAGTTCTCAAGGATAGATACTCCCTTTCTCACTGTCTTCTCAATCACCTTCTCTCATAACTTCATAGTTTGATTAAGTAGAATGTCTCTAAATTTGTTACAAATTTGGATGTCTCCTTTGTTTTTGTATAGAGGAATTAACATTCTAAGTCTCCATTCATCTATTATTTTGTCCAACTTGAGAACCACATTCAAAAGCTTGGCTAGCCAAGTAAGACCCTCTTTGCCTAGGCTCATCCACATCATTATAGGTATCTCATTAGGTCCTACTACCCTTCAACTCTTCATCCCCCTCAAAGCTTTTTTAATTTCTACCTTTGTGATCTACAAGAAACAAGTAAAGTTACGATAACTGATGTTGTCCTTAATGCCTTCATTAAAAAGGTTATAGAAGTATCTTTTCCATCTTATTTTGATGTTCTTTTCAACCATAAACAAGTACCTTGTTGTATCTTTTATATAGAAAACATGATCCAATTCTATCGGTTTTTGTTCCCTAACTGTTGCTAGCTTAAATATATCCTTTTTTCCATCTTTAGTTTTAAATCTTTAATATAATTTCTTATAATTTTTGTTTCTAGGTTTTGAAACTATTTTGTTTTCCTCTTTCTTTGGCAATTTATAAGTTTATCTATTAACTACCCTCTCTACCTCTATGGTGCTATCCACTAGATCTTTATAAGCAACTTTCTTTATCTTAAGCTTATGTTGTTCATCTTCATTCCACCACCAAAACTCCAACTCACTACCCTAGGCCCTTTAGAACTACCCAAGATCTCTTTACATGCATTCCTTAAACAAATCACTACACTCTCCCATATCTAATTAACATCTCTTTCCAATTTCCATTCTTCTCTATATATTACTCTAAGTTATTCCATCGTATCTCCTTTCAGTTTCCATAATTTGACTCTGGTATACCTTCGAGGACTTCTCGTCTTTCTCCAACCCTTAATTATATGATCCATAACCAATAATATATATTGAGCTGACTAGCAAGCATTAAGTATCACCTTACAATCCTTGCAGCTCAATCAATTGCTCCACCCTACAAGGAAGTAGACAATTTGATTCTTCATAGTTTTGCTCTTAAAAGCCACCAGGTGCTCCTCGTTTTTCTTAAAAATGAGTTGGCTACCACCAATTTGATTCTTCTTAGTTTTGCTCTTAAAAGTCATCAGATGCTCCTCGTTTTTCTTAAAAATGAGCTGGCTACCACCAACTGAAACGCTACCATAAAGTCTAACAAAATAGTCCCACTATCATTCCTGTCTTTGTATCTAAAACCCCCATAAGCCTATGAATATATAGGAACACTAAATTCTCCTCCTAAAATAACTTTCTTGTTAGAGATAATCTCTGAATCACCTCATCTAACTCTTCCCAGAATTAGTGCTTATGTTGTTCATCTAACCCTACTTGAGTTACATAGGCATACACCATATTAAAAACAAAACCTTTCACCATAATCTTTACAGACAAAATCCTATCATTAGTCCTCTTTACCCCTACAACATGATATATGATTTCCTTGATAACTAAGATACTTAACCTATTCTGATGCCTCAAACCCCCTATATACCAAAATTTAAACTCATTGATCTCTTTCTCTTTAGCTCCCATCTACTTTATCACAAAGATGTATGCTACATGAATAATACTTGTCTAAAATATCTGATAATTCCAATGACTTCCTCATAAGGGTCCCAATGTTCCAAGAACCTATCCACAATATGTCAACATCTTCTCTTCTCATTCACCAAAGACTCAATGAAGGTCTAGTCCTTGCTCTATCATAAGAAGTCAATGCCACCCCTCTATCCTAATACCCAACACCAACTCATGAAGACAAGTGCAAAAAAGTCCGTAAATGACTCTAAAATTACTTAATTATCCAAATAATACACAAATGAATAAAAATTGCAAAATATTATATTATTAAGGAAAATCTCCAAGTAAGTAGCTTGTTCTCACTATAGTGCCCATCAAGCAATATTCTTACAGAGCAAGTATACAATTTCTTAATATTAGGTGGTATTATCTATATTTTATCAAAAGAAGTAAAAGGCCAAGCCACTAGATTTTAACTATCACAAAAATAAGCCAAAGGTGAGAAGCAAAGAAAAGAAATAGTGAAAAAGCAAATAAGAAAATCCAAAAAATGAAAATGGAAGCAAAGTAGAAGCACATAAATTGCAACCTAAATTTGGAGGAAAAATAAACCAGATATGCAAAATCAAAGAAAATGGACATTGGGAAGTGAAAACATTGACTTTGGAGGTCTTATTAAGAAGTATTATATCGGAGTTATAAATCAAAAGGCTACAAGATCATGTATATACTTGTAAAACTTATTTGGTAACCATTAACAGTTTTTTATTATTGAAAATAGAAGAAAACACTTGGATCTCAAAAGTGAGGTTTTGAAAGTTTTCAATCCCTAAATCCTTCCACTTAACCCTAATTAAACAAATGATTCCACTGGAAACTGAAACATTTAAATGTAACAATAATTGAGGAAAGTTAAAAATTGAAATTCGAACAGAGAGATATGCACCACAACCAAATGAAGTGAATGAACAGTAAATACAAGTAAGCAAACCTAAGTGGGAAGATTTCAAAATGCTACTTTTACATGAATTTTACAGATGGTAAAGGAAGAGAGAAGTGGGTGTTGCATGATAGAATGAAAAATGAAAAACACAAAGGGTAAAAGGAGAACATGTTCCAACAGCTGTGATTGTCCATATATGTTTTCTCAATTCTGTATAGATGATGGAAAAGTCATTATAGCAACTACAAACTCAAAGTTAGTCCAAAACATGATATTCACAAACACCCAAAAAACTATGGATTAAATCAAAAAATAACAGGAAACGAGAATCAATTTGGAGAAAAGAAAAATGTCAAGATGAAATTATCACAAAAACACCACCTTTAAAAATATAATCATTTCCTAAACATAACAAAAATATAAAAAAAAAGGAAACTGATATAGGTATAGGAGTGGGAAAATATGTTCTCATTGAAAAGGAAAAAAAGCTTCAAGTGTGAGGAGATCTGAATTTTTTGTAGCTCACTCTAAAAAGTAGTGTGTTTAATCCTTACAAAACTTAGAAAAATTAACAAAATTTTTTCAAATCTATTAAAAAAACTGATGTGAGAATGAGAAAAAGAAGAGAGACCTAGTTGTATCATTTAAGAAATTCTATTGAATCCAAAGCGAACTGGAGCCAATAAGGTTTAAATACTTGGAAAAGTTTTTTCTGACACAAATAAGAACACAAAAACATCAAAAAAAAAGACATAAAGACACATAAGAAAAAGCATCAAGATTTATTAGAAAAAGTACCTATCTTATGATTCATGTAAGCTTAAACACTACAAACCATGAAAATAGTTTTCAAAAATAGACAAATAGATCAAAATATGAGCAATAAATACAACTTGAAAATTGGATTGAAGAGGATTGAAAATGAGGTTGATAATCGTATGTAAACAAGCTTAATGTAGATAAATCAGAGTACTATTCCAAACTCGAAGAACATTAAAATGTAAAAAAAAACCGACTGATTTCACCAAGTCTAATTAGAACAAGCAACTCATTTTTCATACAACCAAAATTCATAAACCCCCCAAAAACACACCATATGAAAAAGAAAAGAACAATGAGTAGAAACAGTGCATAGAAAAATCAATAATGAAATTAATATTAAAATAAATGAGCAATACCTCTCTCAGTTCGACTCCAAGAAGCTCACACACAAAGAAGAAAAGTTAAAAGAATGAATAGTGTGCAACCTCCAGCTCAAGTTAAAACCAAGTGGCCCTAAGAAGTAAAAACCAAGACTGCAACATTAAACTTGTATACTTGTAATCGAAAGCGATATAGAACAGGCACTTACTACTAAATTAATAACTCCAAAAGATCTATAATGTGTTGTACATGCATTTTATAAAGTATGTTCTATTCATAGTATACTAGAGTAATTTAAGCATTCAAATGTATTATTGAGGTTATAACGGAGATCACAGATAAACTAGAGATGGTTCTAGACTTGCCTGAAAATTTCTCAAAAAATTTTCAAAAACTCTAAAAAGCTACGGAATGAGTCCAAACGAGCTTTAAAAGTCCCAAAAAATACTTTGGAGGTTTCGGTAACACTTTTGAATGAAATTTGGATGATCTCGGTGACATTTACTAATTTCCAGATTCAATCTGAAAATTTTTCCGAGTAATCAAAAAAGTTACCAAACAATTTCAAAATACAATAAAAAGCTCTAAAATTAGGATTGGAGTCCATAAGAACTGAAACTGGTCAAAATGGAGGTTGTTTGAATAGAATTCGGGTAATATGAAATTATTGGACTAAAATGCCATTTTTGGAAAATAATAGGTATTGATAATTTCAAATCCGTAGGATTTTTACCATTTGATAGTGATACAGCTGTGGAATATTTTCAAGATTTAATCTGGTTTATAGGTGTAGTAATCCATGAAATGGTGAATTGGTCTGTTACATAAATGGAGTTAATTAATAAATTTAAATGGCTCACATTTATTGTCCAATTACAAGACTCCATATGGTTTAAAAACTTTCAATTAGATGATGATGAGTCATTTAAGATGTTTAATAAGAAAATGGCATGTGTAAAGTATTAAAGTAGTATAAAAAGGCAAAAGAAGACAATTTTTTGGTTTATTTTAAATGAGGATTCATGAGAACCAAAAAGAAAGGAAGAAAAGAAGAGAGAAAGAGGGAGAATTTGGTCAAGAGAAGAGGAAGAATATAGGTGCCATTTTTGGTTGATTTGGAGTAGAAATTGAAGAAATCTTGACCTAGGATTGGTGTTCACCAATTTCCAAAAAGATTGGAGGAAAAAGTGGTGAGTTTCCTACTTTAATTTTCTAATTTTTATAGGTTTTCTTAAGTGAGATGGATGTGTTTAAGTTCAATGTTATCTTGGTATTACTTTTATGCTTCTTTGTACAGAATTAGTTGAATATGACAAGAGAGGAATGTGTAGTGGGATTTTGTCTTAGGTTAACTTAAACCAGTCACAATGTTTTAGCCATAACTCGGCCTAAAGATGTCCAAATTGAGTGATTCTAATTGAAGTTGAAACCTAAGACATAGTACTAAATATCCCTAGAAGAAACCTAGACCTAATTCGGGATTAATGATATTGAAATTTGAGATCGAAAGTGGTAACCTGATACTGCCCCTGTGTTGAAACAGCTTGTGATATTTGGTACATTTTTCATGATTTAGAAGTTTCAATGGCATGATTTTTAATGATATAGAAACCAGAGACATAGGGGAACAAATGTATAGAAGCCTAAAAACCTAATTTGAACGTTTACTATGTAAAAAGTAAGAAAAAAGTGGAGGTATGAATTCTAGACATGGGTCATAACCGTGAGTCATCAGGCATGATTGTGATATGGTGAATTAAATAGGGTGAGATCTATTGCCTAAAGTGTTTTATTTTTTCATTTGATGATTTAAGATTAATGAATGACATTAGGAAGTTAGTTTAATGATGAAAGAATGAAAGAAAAATCATGGAAATGATTGCATGAGTTTTCGGCCATGGTTATGGCTTTTAATGTATTATGATCCAAAATTCTATTTTGATGTTTTATGATCTTTATAGCATGATTTTTGTGCTAATAAAGCAAAGAAATGAAAAAGAATTGGCTTTGATTGAAATTTGGTTTAGGGTGCATATTTTTGTAAAAATTTGTTAATGAAATTTTATGACTTAAATGGGTGTATTAAAATGTCGTGGAAGTGAATTTAGATTGGTTTTTAAGTGTTAGAAATCAAATGGAATTGAATTTGAAGAGTTTCATATACAATATGTTAAGTTTAGCCTTAAAGGCATTTTTAGTATAAAAATATGATTATGATGTAATGACCATGTGAATGTGATTAAGGATGGTCATTAAGTATAATTGTGATATTAGAATTATTAAAAGAAGTGTTATGCTATTATTTAGAGAAAATTTAGTATATGGAGTGTATATGGAAAGTAATGAAGTTGAAATGGTTTATGGCACCTTTGATTGGAAAATGTGTTAAGGAGTTAAACGTATTCATATTAGGTTTTCATATCGGAAAACGAAACCAACTGAAGGGTGGTGAAAAGGAAACTAACAAGTTGTGAGTGCATTTTAATTGTTTATATTACTAAATCCTTTGCAAAAGAATTGATAACATGTGAGTGTATTTTAATTGTTTTATTTAACTAAATTCTTTGCAAAAGAATTAATGACATATAAGTTTTCTTTAAATTGATTTTATGCAAATGGTTTTCATTTGATCATGAAATGAATATTTATGCTGAGTTTTATGCAAATGATATTTTATAAGTGAATAGTGCTAACGTAAGTGTATGCTTTGGCAATATATGAGTTTTAATTTGAGAGTTAAATTTTATATGATTAGAAGTTATATTGAAATAATTCAGTTATGAATCCTCCCATACTTGATTTAGAAAATAAGATGAGTCATAAACATAAGAGTTACTTTCACCTATGGTACACCGGTAGGCTTTATACATGTTATTATATAGGTATATTTATGATGGTTAACCTATTAAGAGTAAGCGATATAGAATCAGCTCCGTAAATAGCGGTTAATTAGTCACAAGTAAGTGATGTAACACCCCACCTCCACTGAGCATATGCCCGAATATCCAGAAGACATTTAAGAACATACCCTATCAAAGCGGCATGTTAGAGCAATCACATTCACTTATTATGGCATCATATAGAAACATAAATAGTCAAAAGATTAACTCCTCATTTCATTCACAACACTGTAGCATTACACTACATAATCCATATATTTACAATATCAAAAACATTTGAGAGTTTATTACTCTTTTACAAGATGTTCTACATGAAATGAGAAAATAAACAAAAGCAATCTATCTAAACTCCTCAATATTAGCTAACCATACCTTTGAGCCATTTTTGTATCCAACAACACAGTACTAGACTTCTACTAATCTGTCTTAGAAGCTAAGTCTTTCTCTTGTACCTGAAAATCAACATTTTTAATTTTGATGAGTTTTGCGAACTCAGTGAGCAAACGATCCTCGATGTGCTCACTCATATCAAATCACAAGGACAATTCACAGAAAAATCATATAATCAAATATTGCATATCACATCACACTTCATCATGCTTCAACAAATACAATTTATCTACACTACTTTGCATTTCTATTTCAGAATAATCCAAACAATTCATTTCAATCATTTATTTAATACATATCAAATTATATATGCAAATGCACATGTGACTACGCTTTCATTTTTATTTGTTATGACCGAGCACCTTTTTATTGTCTTATGGATACCGAGCTCATTAATAATTTTCTCGTATCTATTGTGAATACTGAGCTCATTAAAATACTGAGCCTGTGGCTCTTTATGCACATTTATAAGCTTTAAGCTCTTTTTCACTAGTCACTCTAGTCACAACCTTTTTGTCTGATTATGTATATCAATATGATGAAATGCATCATTTCTCATTATATGCAATCAATCACTTTCTTTCATTACACAATCATTTTCATATATTCATTGGATCTAATTCCGGCATTTAACATGTAGTTGAGTACACATATTTTTCCATATTCATATTCAATTAGGAACACTCCTAATACAATCTCAATTATCAAACTCCTTAGACCATAATATCTGGAGTTATCTCAATCACATCAATAACAGTTCAATAGCTGAAATTTAAATAGAAGCAAATCAATCCTAGTGAGAAACATCTAGGTTGACTCACAGTAAACTCCAGATAAGCTATTGCCTCGACAAACCAACAATGTATGGATGCTGGTGTTCAACTTGTGTGTTTAAAATCATACAATACACACACATTTTACACACATTACTAAGTTGATCAATCTCATAAGTATTCAATTATACACACACACACATACACACACACACAAATATATATATATATATATATATGTCTTGATCAATTCATGCTCAATTTAACTTTCCTAGGTATGTATCCTTAAATCACAAGTTATGATCATTCAAATGTTATAACTTGTGTATGTCTAGTTGCACTTAGGCTTTTACCTCAAGTAAACTTGATTATTCTAATTTCATCAATCATAGATTCATTAATTCCTTTTCTAACATTATATAATCACACAGTATCCAAATTTTCATTCATTCATACCTAATACACCTTACTCATATCCTTTGGATCACATTTGCATTCCTAAGAACACCTTCATTCCTATATCATTCATAAATTTCCAGATTTTAGAAACATTTATATCAACAATTCATTCCTTATGTTATAACCTCAATTGACAACCTAACATATCAAATACTTTAACCAAGTAATCCATCATTAAACTAGGTTCATTTCAAGCCTCAATCAAGTCTATATGCACCAAAGTAAAATACCTTATCCTTAGTTGGTTCATCAATCACATAAAAGAGAAGATTCCATTTTCCATGCATTTCCCACGATTATGGAGGCCTTCCCACAATCGTGGGATAGGTAATCTATGAATTTCCCAGCTAATTCCTTCAATGTTTTTCCAGATTTTAACTCTTTCTTACCAAACTCAAAACATAACCGCAATGAACATCCTAAACATATGAAACACTTTAACCAATTAATCTATCATCAAACTAGGTTCATTTCAAGCCTCAATCAAGTCTAAATGCACCAAAGTAAAGTACCTTGTCCTTAGCTAGTTCATCATTCACATAAAAGAGAAGATTCCATTGTCCATGCATTTCCCACGATTGTGGAGGCCTTCCCACAATCGTAGGATAAGTAATCTGTGAATTTCCCAGCCAATTCCTTTAATATTTTTCTAGATTTTAACTCTTTCTTACCAAACTCAAAACATCCTATGCATAGTTCATCATTTAGACTTCAATTCCTCATCAAATTCACCTCATCCTAACTCAAAATTGTCCATATAACAATACATAAACTATTGTTTATCATTTATACAAAACAAAACATGATGTATCCATTTGTTCATCAACATTCTAGCATACATCATACACCATTAACACCATCAATCTATACCTAAACAATCATCATAAATGTTTCTATTAAAATAAGCCATGAAGAACATTATTATACTTACTTATTTAACTCTAAATCTCCTTAAATCATCAAGTAACCTAGCTCCTCCAAGCTTACACGATCATCACCATTTTAAAGAGGAAAAAATTGCCTAAATCAATAAGGTGAAGACAACTAGATATGGTAGTGATAAGGTGAAAGATTGTGGCAAAACTCAAGATCGTGGGGGATGCGTGAGAGTGTCATGAGTTGAGAGAAGAAAGAAGAAAAAAAAGCTTGTAGAAAAAATGAAAGACAAAGATGGTCTTTAATGCATGTGTATATTGTGAGATAGATATATGGCAAGTGTTGTGACACTTGTCACTTGCCACATGTCTTCTTCCTATGGTTCCAATTGTCTCTTAATAACTAATCCATTTATCTCTCGATCTCTAAGCCATTTGTCACCCAATTATCTAAGTCGTTTGTCACTCAATTATCTAAGCCATTAGTTACTAAATCCTAATGCCACATGTCATTTATTTCTACTACCATGTGTCAATTTGTCTTGCCACTTGGCATTTTTTCTAGTCCAAAAATACACATAACATCACAAATCTCCCAATTGTAACAGTTAATTCTAAATTAATAATTAAAAACCATCATATCAAAAATTCAAGATATAATAATTCACAATTCACATCATAACCATTTTAAACCTTTCTACCCCAGAATATGTCAATTGAGTTCCTATATAGTCTTTGCAACGTGTACAATATCGTAATTCATATGTGTATGTTAATGATATGCATGTGAATGTAATGCACCTATAATTTATCAATGTTATTTCTCATGTACAATGGTCTAGGATCCTGTGTTTAATATGGAAAAAAGGTTATTACAAGCAACGTAAAATTAGTCCATGACTTGTTACGAGTAAGTGATGAGAACCAGTTCCGTAACTACCGATTTATAGCGGTTAACCTATTATGGTTAAGTGATGCAGAACTAGCTTCGTGACTTTATGCCTAGTGTACCATATGGTAAAGAAACTAGTGGTGGGCTATGTTGAGTAAGGAAATTCATGAAAATAATCATGCCACCACTATTTATTTTCAAAGTGATTTAGGAGGTACTATATGGTACAATGCTAGTGGTTGGCTTATTTTTCAGTATTAAAGTTTTCAGAAAAATTATTGCCACCACTGTTTATTAATTAAGGAAAATGAGAAATGGAAACTTTTATATGATGACTTTTATATCGAAATAGTTTTTCAAAAAAATAATATTGTGCTTTACAAAATGTTCCAAATTTGATGATGCATGAATAAATTGTTATGGAAAATCTTTTACCATGAGCTTTATGATTGTATGGAATATTGCAGTTATATTCTTATGAAAAGTTTGATTTTTTTGTAAACTAATTACACTCACTGAGCTCGTTTAGCTCACCCTTATTTTTATGTTTTTAAGCAAACCACCCCAGGTATGGTTACAGTGTTGCAGTAATTAGAAATCTGCCTTAAGATTAGTTGTATTGTTGGATGCTACTATGCTTGTGTCATTTTGCTATGTACATTTGTGTAAAGAATAGATGTTTAATAAAGCTTTTAAATTAAATGCATAAATATGTTTTAGCTTTTAAAAGTTTATTGTAGTGATTGTTATTTGTCTGGGTTGCATGTGAGTGGACTTAAAGTCCAAAATTTATAGGTGAGAAATTGGTGTGAATATAGAAGTGTTTTCAATATTTTACAGGGCTTTTAAAAATTTTGGGAATGTAAAAATGCAGTTGTTATGCTGTCGAAATTTTCAATAAAATGATATGAAAAGAAGTTCTCACTATTTTCCGTGCTTTTAATTATTAAGTATAAAAGGTTTTAACTAGTTAAATAGCTTAGCTTTTCGGGAACCCTTCGATCGAGTCAAATATTGATTGGAGGGCTACCATCGCCAGGAGGCCTCCACTTGGGTTCTAGAAGGGGAACTCCAAGATGGGTCCTTTCAAGATCTTTATGGGTGTATGCATGAGAGGAAAATTGAAGAGAAATCTATGGGAAACATTAAAAGTAACAAGTTTTTGTCGATGTTAAAGGACCAACAATGACTATAAATTTCGACGTCTCAATAATCTTGCTTTAATATTACACACTTATAAAACAATAATGTAAAAACTTGATAAAAGCAATCAAATACTCATATAAAACAATAATGTAAAAACTTGATAAAAGTAATCAAAATACTCTCCCTAAAGATAAAACTTCTTATTACATGAATAACAAAAAAAAATTTACAATTTTCCTCTTACCACTTGGGTCATATTTAAAAGGGGGAAAAAGATATTTTAGTTTGCAAAATTTTATAGCAAAACTATAAATTTACAAGCATAGTTAAAGATGTAAATTTACAAGCAAGGACATAGCTATAAATACTAAATAGTGGTAGAACTGTAAATATTTGATGATGCTAGAATTATAATTTTTCATCAGTGTAGAATTGTAAAACTCAGCAGTGGCAAAATTGTAAATATATAGGATAGCACAATATTGTAATTATTCAAGAAAAGGTAGAACCATATTTTTATAAATCATATTACACTTTAAGTTGGGTTATATAACTCATCTTTAACCCCTAACCTAACCCAATGATATCTCATTATTTGATTAGCAGATTTTAATAATTTTAGAGGGATTTCACTCCTTTTCTAAAAATTAAGATTTTTAAGTCATTAATTTGAACAAAATTTTGCCTAGAAAAAAGATCAAAAAATCAAAACATTTGACCACGGTGGAGCTTTATAAAACCAAATATTTTTTAGCCATTTTGTTTGAAAGATTTTCTTGAGAACATATAGTATACATGCCTTAAAATAGTTTACCCATTATTAAAAACTATTTCATAAACATGACGTAGACCTTATATGTTTATAAACAAATTGATCTGATACCAAATGTAAAAGTTAATTTTATTGGGAAATAAAGTTTAATTAACCTAAGAAAACATTAATAATCGGAACTTGAATATATAACCCTCAAAATGCAAAACATGTAATACATATTTCAAGAATTTAATGAAACTTACATGCCACTAACTCTTAAAATAAATTGATTTCTCTCCTTTGATCTTTTATTATTTATAGATACTTCTTGATTGATGATTTTTGTGTCTATTAATCGTAAACCCTAATAGGTACTTCTATCATATAACTGAGTGAATAGTCAGGATTATTTAGCTACTTAATTATTAATTAGGCTTAAATTTAATTAGTTAACCTAATATTAGCTATATTCTAACAATTGACATATGTGTCACTAAGATTTATAGACATTTTCCAGCACTAGAATAAGAGGTCGAGGTTGTAGCTAAGATGAGACAAGCTTTGTTTTTGTTTGAATCTTATTTTCACTTTCCTTTTCTTTATTTGTGTTATGTATTTGACCCTAAAGTTTTTTTTGGCATTATGGTATATCATTGTTATGCCTTATAAAGCTACTAAAATCTTTATTTTTAGGTTTTCATTTTTGGACCTTCTAGATTTTTTATATGCTTTCAATTTAGCTTTCCCTACTATTTCTATATTCTAAGATTATTATGGTCGATGTTTCTGATTCTCCTATTGATTGTTCTTTTTTATTTTCATACTTCTCTTTTTCTTTCCAATCCATAATTTATATATGGTTTAACCTTTAAACCTATATAGCTCATGTTTCTAGTTCATTTCTATTTCTCTTTCTCTATCCATATTCCTTTATGCCAACTTAAATATGCTGAAAGGGGTTTGCGGCTTTAAGTCATTCAAGATCTTTTGATTATGGTTATCTTTTGATATTTCAATTTTAGTGATCCTTTTCTTATGTTTGCATTTTCTATGGCAAGATAATGAAATTATTAATATAAAAAATGTGAATATTTGAAAATCAAGTTGTCTTTCAACATATAGTGATTTAGGTTAGTAGTTTTTTTTGCTAATAATTTATGCAAGGAGAATTCTTCTTTAAGATATATCTGAATGCCACATTCTTCAACACTTTTTTCCAATATTATTATTACTTATTTTTATCTTTGCTTTTGTGAATTTCATTTTTGTTTGGTCATGTCTTATTTAGTCAAATTGTAAAATCCTATTTTTTTAGGTGAAAACCATCCGGTATCAGGCACCACATAGGCAACCAACTAATCTGGATTCAAGCCGAGTAGGACCCTTTTCGGGAAGCAAAGCTCTCCCTCACGAGTTTTAAAGTGACTCCATTCCCAAGACTTGAACTCGAGACCTTGGTTAAGGATGGAGGAGCTGCCACTCCACCACAGCCCTTGTGGGTATTGTAAAATCCTATTTGTTTTACTGGAATAAGCACTAAACTACTCATTAGTTTGTGCTCATATTGAAATAAATCACACATTATTAAAGACTTTAAGTTCACGTAACTAGATACACAAGAACGGGGGGTTGAAAGGTGTATCCTCCTTTTTGATATAAAGTCTCTAAAAGAAAACTTTTCTTTCTTATTAGAAGAATATCACAACTTATTACGTAGATAAATCGCAAATT
>JANQBM010000004.1:12636969-12649379 GCA_025594535.1 Erythroxylum domingense | reverse complement strand
ATATGTTTTTGTTTCATATTTTAATTCTACTTAGTTGTTTCCTTATTACGAGCTCTTATTGTAAATTATAATAATTTTAGAGTTAAGGATATTTATTATTATTTTTATTAGATGTTTTGATGTAATTATTATTTATTATATAATAAAAATTAAAATTGTAATATTTTAAATACTGTATATTGTTCTTAATTTTATATTTTTAATAATGATTGTCTTTTTTGGTTATTATTTACATATGAAATATCTTAAAATTATTGTTATTTCATATTAATTGTGATTATTATTTATTATTTTGATTTTTGGAGACTAGGTTAAAAATATACAATACAACTGTACAATATGACAATAGACTATTTTGTAATTTTTAAAAAAATTTAGAGACTATTTTATAAATTTAAAAATTACCTGAATCAATACCCAATATTAATCGATACTGATATAATATCATATTAAGATCTAATCCGATATTAAACACAGTAAAATATTCATAACATTGGTTTGACCATGACAAAACCATAGTACACAGCTTGAAAAGACACTTTGCCGTGTAGGCTAAAAGAGAAAAGTTAAAGCAATAAGGTTGCTATCTCCTTTTCTGTTTCTTCGCGACGATTGTGCACATTTGCCTGGGTAAGGATAAATCGTATGCTGGAAGTAAACTTGCATTCTCAATTCAATTCATATCCATTTTCTACACGGTCAAAGACAAGAGAAGAAACTAATAAAGAGTGCCGTACAGGGTACTTACTTCCCTCGGCTAAATGCACCATACATCAAAATGCACAATTCAGAACTCTTCAAGATGACGTGGAACATTGGTGTTGGACATCAGGAAAGCCGAGCTAGACAAAAGCGTTATTATTGAAGTGATCTTTATCGGAAAATTTAATTTTGTTTCAATAAATTTAAGCAAATTTTATTAAAATTGATTCTTTCGCTTGCCCCTAGTCCATAGACGTAGAGATGTCAATGAGTCCTAACTTGGCCCGACTCGACTTAGCCCTTAGCGTAATATTTTTTTAAAAAACTAAAAAAAGATGTATTTTTTTAAATAATGGCTAAATCTTGCCCTGTGCCCAATCAATTTGAGCCGATCATGACCAACCTATGGCCTGATCAATCTGAACTAAGCTAGACAAGACTCTTTTTGACATCCGACGGAAAAATATATCTGGAATTTACTTTCACTGACCATGTCACAACTTTGTTTCACCACTTCGTGGAGTCACAAAATTGGCCATACAGGCCTGTCATTTTCGTTGGGTTCCGTAATCATCCAATGCTTCTCAGTTTCTTTTATTAAAGATAAACCGGGTTATTTATGGGCTGAGAAATCCTATGGTGGCCCGTTTTAGATGTCGCCCAACCTCATATACCTTAGGACAATCACAAGAAAACCAGCAATATTCAGTCCAACTTACGTGTTAATAACAGCAACAAGAAGTTGAGATTTTTGAAAGTATAGTTATAATTTGGTGTAAAGACTTAAAACAAGACCTTAAACTTTATCTATGTTTTTAGTATAGTTTTAACTGTTTTATTGCACAAAACCTACTACTTGATTACGTGCGGAAATCTATAGGTTTTACATATGACCATCTACAATTTTTAGGGTAATTATAACACAATATTTATGTATATATACAACTCTATAAAATTAAGATTTCCTTTTTTCAATTATAACCGGCCATCACCTCACAATTTGATAGTATACACTTTAACATATTTTATTTATATAATAATTCAATAAAATAGTGTTATATAGAATATGCATAAATACATTTTGACTAGTCATGATTTATAACATTACAAAAGAAATATTAGGATACTTTTATTTAAAATATTATTTTATCATAGTCACTATCTACTAATGGCCTCAATTTTGTTAGCAGTAATTTCTATACTTGTCATAATTTTTGTAGTGGTAAGGTAGTGTTTGTACCAAATGGCATACATGTCAATTAATTAAGTCTTTTGAGGTTGTAATTCTTGATCTGCAATTGCTCCACATTGAACATATCAATTTCCCTGATTAATTGCAGAAGATCTGTTTTTTTTTTTAATTTTGAATTCATACATATTAAAAAAAAATCAAAGATATGGGTATATCAGTCCAGTCCAACCGAGCGTTAACTGTTGTCCACGATCGAGGGGACCAAGCTTCGTCTTCTTCGAAAATGAATGGTGGGGCCAATTTCAGAATGGTCACAAATATTATATTAAATATAGTTATTATCGTTGAGGTTAACTGGCTTATGTGTTTAAAGCACATTTGGTGCAGTGGAAAGAGTTTTTGATATACATCAGGTCCGGATGAGACTTGTTTCACTTCCGAAAAAAGTGGAAGAAAGAAAAGACAAGGGTGAACAGAATGGAATCAAACAAAGGGAAGGAACACAAAGAATCCAACAAAAGACATGTCACAGATTTAGCAACCTTGATCTGTAAACCACTATTTCTAGGAAGACAAGTCATGCATGTGTGCATATTAATTTTGTAGCATTATTCAGCTTCCGGGAAGCAGGTCATATTCTTTGTTATGTTCATAAGCACTCTGAGAATTCCTATAAATAAATAAATATATTCTAATCCTTGAGAATACGTTATACAAAGACAGGTAAGAGGTTAGATAGAATGAAAACTCTTTTCACTTTTCCTTTTCCACTTCTTTTGGCTATTTAATTGCAACTTTTCCTCTTTCAGTTAGCTTATGCAAAGACTACCACGTTAAATTAAGATTAAATTTGGAGCCAACAAAAAGTAGAATATGTATGGAGGATAAGGGGAATCTCGAAAGAACCAACAAGGTTAAGGCACGAGAAATTTTGCCTCTAAAAAAACCTTCCGACCTGCTGAGATTCCTCACCTTTTCATATGTAAAACGAGTCCTGCGAAGGGACTCGTTATAAATTTGGCCCAGCCGATGCCGAATTGCATTGAGCTCACTTATAACTTCCATTTATATTGCCATACTGACATGGGAATACGTACGAATAAGACGTAGCAAAGCTTTGGGGGAAGCAAAAGAATGTAAAGAACAAACAAGAAAAGTTAAAATCATTATTATATTAAAGAGGTCTACCGTCTTTAGAAAGCAATTAAGAAAATACGCATACCAGTACATGATGATCAACACTTCTGTATACGGGCAATATATAATTAATGTGGCCAATTAGCGATTAAGATAGTACAAAGGGTTATAAAAAGGCTTGATTACCAAAACAGGGATTGAGAATCGAGATCATCAGTATGCATTAGTCCACAAGGAAAGGCTTATCCAAAGTAATAAATAGAAATAACTCACTTGGTCCGGTTCATTCACCAGCTTAGTCAAGCACTACAACGTAATAAACAGAAATAAAATTTCACATTATACATCAGGGATTCAAAAAGAAAATTAAGAAAGAAGCACGACCCTTTTATTTGTGAAGACTGAAGACCATCGTCAAAAAGCATTCTGTTAAGTAGAGCTGAAATAATGAGAAGTAGGGTTCTTTCGTGATGCCATCAACAGGTGAAACTACCACATGATCTCATCTTTTCCCTTAAAGGAGGAAAGTTTAGATCATGCTGGCAGCTTCAACTGCTACTGGTGCACGATCCACACAGGACTTATAATCCACAGAGACGCAAAACTGAATTGGTTTCAGTGGTGGACAAGAGAGAAAGAAGAGCATACATATTTATAGCGGCTAAGGATAAATGTGTGATAAGGTAATTTGTCACATAATTATTGTAATAAGAGACAGGTAAAAAGCTTTTTCTAGAAAGCAATACACTAAGAACAAATTGAAACAGCAGACGGGCGGTGGCATGCTGTGGTCCAAAGCAAAGACAAAAGATGAATATTATCACGACCACGCCACCACCATGCAGACAAAAATAGCGAGTTCTTCTAGATGTTAACCTTACGCTTTTCTTTTTTATCAACTTTAACTCTGCCTTTCTCTTGGTGTTGTTTGTATGAACCTTAAAATGAGTGCTACTACAGCATAGCTTGGGGCCCATTTTCATGGATGCAAATGGAATAAGGAAATCCCATAACCTAGTTACCAGTCGATGCTCACGTGGCTCTCTTTGTCCATGCCATGTTTGGTTCTTTGCTCTCTACCTTACTTCATTTCCTTTTTAGGTGTGTTTGTTTCTTGTTGTGGCGTGGAGTGTTTGGTTTATCTGTAATATGAAAGTAGCGATGATGTACATATGCCATTTGTCAGAAACTTGGTTCCCTCGCATCTTAGGCTCACCTGCCGGCACTTACATATATAATTTAAGAGGTGTACTAAAGCTTTTTAGTAGAAATCTGCAACAATAGAACTGCCGCCGCGTTATGTAACTAATGATTTTGCTGTTAAAGATATGCCCATAAACTCTCCGGACGTGCCAAAAATTACTCCCGTCAAATGGTAAAGTCGCCATGGAACATATTTAGGGTCTAAGCGATAAATAACGCATTGAATTAATGTATTGGAATTCAATTTAAATTTTGTGAACGAATTTGAATGATTTTGTGCCCCTTTATCTAAATCTGAAATAACGACTGCCAATTGTCACCTTTCGAATAGAACAAGAACTTTACCCCTATTTACTCCATTTTTTGATTCCTTTGGTTTGGTAGATGTGTGACATGTAACCAATAGATGCATGCAGACACATCATAAAGCAGAAAGGTGGATAAGCACAACAGTCTGAAGAAGAGTTCCAGAGTGTTGGAAAATGAAGCAATTAATTAATTTTGATATATTTACTTAGTTTATTTTTTTTTATGCATGTATCTCTAAATTTAAGAACTTATAATTTTAGGAGTTAAGTTGAATTAAATAAATTTATTGTATCTCATATATTATGAGGTGTCTTGCGTACCTTTAAATATTTCGTATACTAGTGCATTTGAAAATAAGTCAAGAAGCTAAAAAATCAAAATAAAGTGAATTTACAAAGTGAGTTTGAGTGTTCTTTCGTCTGTACTTATTTCTTTATTTTCCGATAAAGTGGTATCAAGAGCATAGTTGTTTGAAAAATGTCTAACTCCATTGTGCAATTACCAAACTCATAAAAGAGAATTATGATAATATTAGTGTATTCATCAAGGCAATTATTGACTATTAAATATGCAAATGAAGGGGCATTAAATCAAAGCTCAAAGGAACATATTGCAAAGGAATCGCAAAATGGATCAACATGATCTTGGCATTATCCATGTAGCATTAGTGATGAAATGATCAAGAAAATATCAAGCGCAATAAAGCCAAAACAATCTTGGGATATTCTTCAAAATGTTCACAAAAGAGTTGATAAGGTGAAGAGGTTGTCTTCAAACTTTTTGAATCCTTACAAATAAAGGAATCTGAATCCATTCATGATTATTATACAAGAGTCTTGACAACTATCAATCAAGTAAAGAGATATTGTGAAAAATTAGAAGATGCTCGAGTGGTGGAGAAAATTATTCATACTCTTGATTCAAAAATTGATCTTGTTGTTGTAGCTATTTAACAATCTCAATACTTGGAAGACACGACTGTTGATGAATTTCAAGGATCTTTACAAGCTTATGAAGAAAGATTGAAAAAGAAGGAATCTCTAGTTCAGGCACTTCAAGCCAAGGTTTTTTTGAAAGACAAAGAGCAAACGTCCTCTACCTCATAAGAAAGAGGAAGATGTCGAGATCAAGGCTATGAAAAAGATAGATATCATAGTGGTCATAATCATAGTCATGGAAGAGGAAGAGGAAGAAATACATATCAATTTAATAGTGAAGAATGAAGCTAACAATCATAAAACTCAAGAGATCATGAAAGTTATGGTTATAGGAGAGGAGGTAGAACAAGGTATGACAAATCTAATATTCAATGTCACAATTGTCATAAATATGGTCATTATTTCTATGAATGTTGGAGTTTTACTAGTAACTAAGGAGAGGCTCATCTTGCGAAAACAAAAGAAGAAGAAGTAGATCAATTCTTGTTGTTAGTCAATAAAGGCGACGAAAATGAATTTAGATAGTATCTCGAAATAGGCGCAAGCAACCATATGAGTAGAAATAAGGAGTTATTCATAGATCTTGATAAAAAGCAAAAGGAGAAATTGTTTTTGCCAATGATTCAAAAGTTTCCATCCAAGGCAAAAGTGATATTTTTATCCTTACAAAAATGGTAGCCATAGACTTATTTCATATTTTTACTATGTTCCTTCTTTAAAAAGAAACATTTTAAGCTTGGGACAATTGCTAGAGGACGAGTATGATATCCACATAAAATATGGTTATTGCACTTTGAAAGCTAAATCACATAATTTGATAACAAGGATTTTTATGTTAAAGACTAGAATGTTCTTGCTCAATATTAAACTTAATCATCCAACGTACTTAAAGACATGTGTCAAAGATTTCTGTTGACTTTGGCACATGAGATTTGATCATCTAAAATTTGAAAGATTAAATTTATTTTCAAAAGAGCACATGGTGGATAGATTGCCTCTCATCACACGACTTAATCAATTATGTGAAAGATATCTCTTAAAAAAGCAAAGCGAGAAAGCGCTTTTCAAAGGAGTCCACTTCAAAACCATCAAGGTACTTCAACTAGTTCATGTTGATATCTATGGCCCAATTAAACGATCCTTTTATGGTAAAGCTAAATATTTCTTACCCTTTATTGATGATTTTTCTCACAAAACTTGGTTTTATTTTTTGAAAGGGAAGGATAAAGCTTTTAGTGTCTTCCAAAGATTCAAATCCCAAGTTAAAAACGAGAGTGAATTTGCCATCAAAGCTTTGAAAGCGGATAGAGGAGGACAGTTCATTTCCATGAAGTTTACCAAATTTTTTGAAGCTACTGGCATTCGTCATTTTCTCACAGCTCCATACTCTCAACAACAAAATAAAGTTGTGGAATGTAAAAATAGATTTATTCTCAACATAGCAAAAAACATGCTTAAAGAAAAAATATACCTAAGGAGATTTGAGCAGAAGCTATCGTTTGCACTATATATTTGTCCAACATATCCCCTACTAAAAGCGTTTGTAGGATAACACCTCAAGAAGCTTATTATAGTAAGAAGTCTAATGTTTCGCATTTGCAAGTCTTTGGAAGTGTTGCATATATTTGTGTTCTTAAAGAGATGAGAACAAAGTTAGATGAAAGGAGTGAAAAATATGTCTTCATTGGATATAACTCAAATTCTAACTGCTATAAGATATTTAATCCTACAAATGAAAATAATGTGAATAATAAAGATGTTGATTTTGATTAAAAAAATAACTCGTAGAAGTGAGATGTCTCTCAAAATAAAGAAAATATTTCATTTCCTATGTTAGAAAATTCAAATCATAAAGATATTGGTTTTACACCCCACTTACCAAGAAATTAATATTCTTCTAAGAGATCTTTATGAGTCCACAGAGATGACAAAAAATACAATACTATTTTGTTACTTTGTCAATTTTGAAACACTACACTTTGAAGAAATCCAAATAATTCAAAAGAACGACATGTGAGAACTTTCTACTCTTCTAAAGGAACAAAAGGTGATTAGTGTAAAAATGGATATATAAGGTAGAAAGAAATGATAAGGAAAAGTAGAAAGCTAAAAAGCAAGGCCTGTTGTTAAAGGCCATATTCAATAATATGTAGTTGATCATGACCAAGTGTTTACTCTCACGGCTTGATTAGAGACAATTCGTTTAATCATCTCCACGGCTACATCAAAGTGGAAGATCTATCAAATGGATATCAAGTCTACCTTTTTGAATGGATACCTTGAGGAGGAGGTCTGTATCTAACAATCATTAGGGTAAATGGAGAATGGACATCAAGATAAAGTGTTGAAGTTGAAGAAGACATTGTTTGGCCAAAATCAAGCTTCAAGAACTTGGTACAACTGTATTAACAAATATTTTCATAGCATAGATCATCAAATGTCCATTAAAACACTCTTTATATCGAAGATTGTGAAAATGGAAACTTTCTTCTTGGATGTCTAGATATTAATGATTTAATCTTCACATAGAACAATCGATAGATGTTTGACGAATTCAAAAAGACAATTGATTATAGAATTTGTAGTGATTGATATATAATTCAATGTCCTATTATCTTGGTAATGAAGTAAAGCAAGATGAAGAAACAATCCAATTCATGGGTATACTGACCTTATTTGGAATTTGAAGAAACAACTCATTATAACTCTACGACTGCTTCTTGCATCACTCATTCAATGTGGTTGAAAAGATTGCTGAAGACCTACATGTTGCTCAAAATGAAACTACTACTAGTTTCATGAACAACAAATTTGCCATAATATTGGAAAAAAATCTTACCTTTTATGATCAAACTAAGCACATAGATACAAAATTTCATTTTATAAAAGAGTACTGTAAATAAAGATAAAGAGGATAATCTTTCTTTGAAAGTTTTACAAAACTATGCACGTAGAAGAACCAAATTTAAAGAGAAACGTTGAAAAATAAAGCAATTATGTTAGTGAAACAATTAATTAAACTTGATTGGTATAAGAAAAATACACGTGTCTACATTCAAGAACTTATAATTCCTAAGATTTAAGTTGAATTAAATAAATTCATTGCACCTCATATATTATGAGGTGCCTTGTTCATTTAAATCCAATCCAAAAGGCCAGGAAATCGAAATAAAATAAATTTACAAAGAAAATTTTGAGTATTCTCCCCTCTCTACAGGATAACATTTGGCTTGAATAGACTAGGGAGCATGAACTACTATTAACTATTCGTTGTGATAGTTGCTAAATTAATCAATTGAATACAATATCTCATTGGTTTGGTTGCAATAAACTACTCCCATCTTCCAACAATAAGATTCCACCCGGCATATTGCAGACATCTCCCTCCGTATTCACGGTCTCCTTCCATGTTTTATACTTCAGAATTAAAAGGAATTCACATTATTCACGTCACATTAATGGAAACTATACTTTCCACAGGCGAAAGATTATTGTCAAATTAAATATCGCGGATGAAATTATAGCACAATCATCTTTGGCTTCGAAACTTTTTTTCTACTGTCAAGTGTCAATACAGGAAGATTTCAAGCATTCTTTGCTTGCTGTGTGCGTCAACCACAGTCAACAAAAGCTACTTGAATGGTATAAAGATTAACTTTAGCCGGGCAGTTGCAGAACATCACATCAATATTGGCCGTCTGATTTGAAGTTTCACCATGCATAGCTGATCATGACTTTAACTGCTTTATTTTTAACTTAAGCCAGGCAGTTGCAGAACATCATACTAGATCTCCCCTAATTCATTAGGTAAATCTTGTTTGGTTTTAAACATTAAACAACAAACAGGGTACATAATTTGGCTGACAAGAATCATACAAATTCATCATTTATTTTGTTGTTTCCAAAAAGAAAAAATCATCGCTGTTCCTTCACATAAAACTTATTACAATTCCGAAGTATCGCGGTTTGTGGTTGAATGTCCTCTTTCATCTCTTCATTTGAAAAGAAGGAACAAGATGGCCAATGTCTTTTAGCTATGGTCTAATGATAAACGCCATAAACCATAAAAGAGGGACAACTACAAATTATCTATCTTTGCGTGCTATATATACTATAACCTGTCAAATAACAATGTGCTGCTTTAAGATGAGTATATGCTTAACCTTGAAGTGTAACATGAAACTCTAAAACAAACTTACCCAAAAAAAAGATTTCTCGTACTTTCAATGCATTGTGCGACTGGAATCCATTAGCTAAAAGGCACAAATCTTACAGTTTTTACTTCTTTAAAAACATAGCAATTCGAGGATAACAAATCCAAGGAAATTCAGGCTGTAGAAGCGTAGTTAGGCGAGGAATCTACATTTGAAGTCAACATAGGTCTTGCTTTAGTTAGAACAAGAGTACAGAGGCATGGATAATTTTGACCTTGTTTTGCCATTGTCGTCAAGATAACAAATGTAAGAATGCAAAAGCAAAAAGCAAAAGCAGTATAAAAGCGAAAAGTTGGTAAACGCATGCCAGACATTACCGTAACTGAGGGATAGAGCAAGGAATATACTTACAGAGAGTAGCTCATATGTTGGGTCACGTTTATTTCATCTTTCGATGCAAAGGATCAATCTTTAGAGTACCCAAATAGGAAGAAGTGAGGCTGCTACAGCATGACCTAGCTAAAGTTAGCTCTTTCTACGTTTGTCAGTCTAGCAAAGCTAGATCACGCTGGCAGCTTCACTTTTTCCCTTGTGAACTTCTCCATCTGGGACGACGAATCACTCTCCACAATCACTAACTTTTTAGGATGATGAGAGAAAGAGGCAAGAGAATCCAGGTGCCAACAAAGAAGAACGCTATTGATTTAGTTACAGAAAAGAATATGCACGAGAAAGAAATCATATGACCTTTAATGATTAGTTGTTAAAAAGAAGGAAATGGGAAGCAATTTTCAGCAAATATTTATTTCCAGTTGACAGAAACGTAGTTAAGAACACATAAAGAATCGAAAAAAGGACAAATTTATGAACTAAACTGTGAGGTGGGTGCAAATTTGTTCTCGAAACCAGAACGAAAAGAAAAAGCTTATATTGCGTGAAAGGCACAGGAGATACAGACGGTGAGAAACCATATACATATATATATATATATATATAAGCAACATGATAAAAACCCCAAGAGGGTGAGAATTAAGATGCAGGGTTGTACAGCTACAGAAAGAGAAGTAGAGACAGAAGAAGAATCAATCTTGTGGAACAGTGAATAAAAGAAGTATCATGCAACCAGCTAAGAGGAAAGAGAGATGCATAGAGTAGATAGCTATAGACGTAGATGTGCCAATACATCATAAGGAAAGAGAGGGATTAGGGTCACAGATGGTAGAAATATAGGGCGGCATGGCAGGGACGGGTGGTCTGAGAACTCTGGTGCCCACGCCACAGTAGTGAGGTAGGCCTGCCTAGTAGAGGATCCATAAGTATAATACCACTATACACTGATAAGGATATCTCCCCGTTATTTTCAAATCTTTTGTACATCTATTATTTATTGTAACTCCTTTAAGTTTAGATATACCGTACCTTAATACATGTATATAATATGTATTATTATTAATATACCGCAACCTTATTTTGCCAACCAATATCTTATCACGATATCAAACGCAACACTGGTTTAATAGCATCCTTCTTGTTCTTTTATTTTTTTCCTCTGTTGCATTCTTTCTTTCTTCTATCCCCCGTGGCCACCAATTCTGGCATTATTCAACATGCCTCTGCAGTATTCTTCGCGCCAAACCCACCTGGCATTGCCCATCAACTACCTATTAAATTAAACTCCACCAGTTATCTACTGTGGCAAACATAATTGCTACCTCTCTTACACAGTTATGATCTAGCACATCATACTGATGGCTCCGTGCAGCCTCCCCCTCAGTTTCTCAACGAACAACTCAATCCAGTTTGGCAACGGTGGTTTCGTCAACTTGTTCTCAGCTGGATTATTGGCTCCACGATCGAGTCCTTTGTATCTCAAATTGTTGGCTCCTCCACTGTTCGTGAGGCCTTGCAAAAGTTTCAATCTACCTATGTCTCTGGTTCTAAGGCTCAAGTTCGAGCATTAAAGAACAACTTCTACCGTTTGGAGAAGAAAAATGAATTGGTCAAAGACTACTTTCAAAGGGCCAAACACATATTTGATAAACTAGTCGCTCTCAAACATCTGGCTCCTCAGGATGACTTAGGGCGTTTAATTTGAGGGTTTGGGAATAAAGGAATGAAATAATTGTTAAGGACAATGTTTGTTTTGGAGTTTTTAATTTTAGGAGAATGAATTTATTTTATTAAATTTGAGAATCTGCTAAACCCACCAAGAGAGGTGGGTATCGAGTTTTCATTCCAACCTAAGTTTTTATCATGTTTATTTTTTACTCTTTTATCCTCAACCTTTGCCCTACTATCATATTTATTTCTTTATCGCCTCTTAATTCTTTACGATCTCCCATCCTGTTTTATCGCGTCTCACCAACAAAATAATTTTTTGATTTGCGCCTCCAGATATATTTTCTGAAATCTCTCGTTTTATGATTTAATCAAGAAAATAACCAATCTACTATATAATTTGATGATGTAAAAGTGCATATGGTTATAGATTAAATGATAATCATAAAACCAATCTGCTCATTTTTTTTCCCTTATAATTATTGTTTTGTGATTTAATTTGATTTTTTGTATATGCGAATCGTTCTACGGTGTTTGTTTGTTTGTTTTGTAAAGCTCTTTAATGGCTTTCAAGAACAACGAAACAGATGTATTTTTACAGTTTTTAACCTTTGTATACAGTCGCACATCTTTATCCAATGTCTGTTTATGAATCATGCCTTTTAGCCTTAACCTTTGGATAAAGAGAAGAATTACTTAACAATTGTATAAAGACTT
>JANQBM010000004.1:12614679-12636869 GCA_025594535.1 Erythroxylum domingense | reverse complement strand
TGAAGTGTTAAGTGATGTGACACGCCACCCTCGCGGGACACGGATCCGGGTATCACCATCGATATCGGGTTCGGGTTTGGCGGGAGTTGGGGTGTTACATAACTGACTTTGGACACACATAAGGTTGATTACTATAAGGACTCACTATCTAACACCAATACTAAAAGTAGACTTAAAAGCAAGTCTAGATACTGAAATTGTGAAGAATAACATGCAATTTCTTACATAATTGAAAATTGAGCTTCATCTAACTCTCACCATAATAATATGTCAAAGTGCTCATCAATCATGGACACAATACTTACTTCTAAATATTCATCCAACTCCATCCTATTGTAAGAAGTCCTAACCATTTTTTATTAAATCCTTAAAAAGAAAACTCAAACTTCTACCTAGGCTTAATGTTGTTATATCAACAAAAGATGAAATTAATAATGAACTATTGTGATTCAATTATTTATACATTATTAATTGATAATCATTAAACAAATCATATCAAAATCATTTAATAATATAAATATATCCTTTTTGCAATAAAATTTAAGTCCTTTTATATTGTATCTTGGGTATAAACATAAATTACTTCCCCAGTATCACCTATCATAAACGAGTAGGTCTTGAATTTCCCCATCATATGCTTTATCATTGTCTTGATCACCTTATTAGAATTAAAGATCCACTTAAATATGTTAGCTTTATCTCGCATAAGTTAGCAAACTAAATGTGTGATGTTGGATACTTTGTTCCATAGAACAACTCAATAAGAGTATGAAACAACACTAACTTTGAACAAATTTCTTTTGCTAACTCTTATTATTCTTTATAAGAAAATAAGTAGATAGACAATATCATTTTTTCAACATGATAAACACCTTAATATACTTACTTGTGGACTCTATCATCTTGAAAGTGAAATAACATCTTATTGGACAATCTAAAATCAACTTCTTTACATATGAAATACGTAGTTATCTTGTAGTTTCTTTAAAATTTTCAACTCGTTTGGGTGTTATACTCTAATATACTAGGCTATTTCAGATTGACTTCTTTTATTATCTCCATGTCGTGTGAATGTGTGTGAACTCAAGATATAACTATCCTGTTCTCTTGCGATTGTGTATAAAGTGTAAATAACTTTATACTTTCTTCATTCTTGAGTATTCATGATATAACTATCCTACTTTCTTACGATTATGTGTGAATTATTGCTCTCTTGAAATTGTGTATAGACTGTCACTCTCTTGTGATTGTGTGTGGATTGTCGCTCTCTCTGAATTGTCGTTCTTTTCTTATGGTTGGGTGCAAGTGGGAGGTGAGTTCATCTAACCTTAAGTTAGATTGTCACTATTTATGTTTACTTGGTGGAGGTTTGTGGTTTAAGCTCAAGATGAATGGGAGATTAAGAGGGTGAATTTGTACTTTTACATCCATATGGATGATAAATTCATTTTTTAAACCTGAGATTGTCCTATAGTTATTTTCTGTGCTTGAATTTTACTTCAATCTTAATCTAATTATGTGATTTGTTAATGTGATGCTATGCTTCTTACAATATTTTCTATTAGAGTGATTACAATAGGTGATATTACTTAACATTTTTCAACTTCATATGTATTATTACCATAACTAGATGGCGATATATTAAGAAATTTGAATTCACTTGGTCGTCATTTATTGCAAGTTGTCTCAAAGAACATATGTTTCCTAAATTCAGTGTTGTTGATATTTTATGGAATTGTTGAGACTCAACCCTATTCTGTTCAATTTTATTAGAGAATTTTCAAGAAAATAATGCTGAGCATATGGTAAAATATGAGTTGTAAACCCTTTGAGCTTTTGTTATGAAATGTCTTTCACGATTTATAAATTTGAACAGTTCAAAGTTGTGAATAATTTTCTTACTTAGCCTTGCATATGCAAAGCAAGTTATGTATTAATCAGTTGTACAAACTATCTAAGTTGGATAAAAGGTTGTTAAACTTTATTTGTAGTTTATTCTAAAGGTTTTTAAAGTCACTGTAATCATTTATGGAAGAGAAAGAAGCTTGGATTGCAATTAGAAGTTGATTCATAAAGGATCTCCTATTGGGTTCCCATTTAATTAAAGAAATATGTTATGCCCTAATGAGATATGTTGTGTGGTGTCTTGATCTTCCTATAGGATATTTTTATTCTTCTCAATTTTATGGTCTTTGCTGTTGCAGCATTATACTTTCTTTCATTGCAAACAATCTTTGGATTTGTAATGAATACTTCTTTTGTTTCTACTATTATTGGTCAGTGCTCTAATTCATGCAAGTCTTTGGATTAAGTTTTACTTTTTTGGCTTGCTAAAAAATTTGCTTTGCCACGATACATGTCTCTTTGACATACATTTTGCCTTATACTACAATAGTTTTGTGTTATTTTCCCCTGTATGTTATTCATTTATGTTCTAGTAATTACCATAAAGGAGTGGCTTTGTATAACAATTTAGCATGATCTAAGAGGCTTATTCACTTTTCCCTTTTACCAATTTTATATAAAATACGAAAGATAATCCTCCATGTAATACCTGATTCATTGGCAATCTCATAGAGAATATCAATAAAGAAGAACTGAGGGTCTTTTCAGTTTATAAGAATGTTTTAGCTCTACCTAGCTTTGTGAGTGTTTGATGTATTAGTGTGCACTGGCTTTAAGATTCTTGTAACTCATTTAATCATACTTGACCATCGTATTTATTATAGAAATAATGGGTGGAAGTAAAATATATATTGCTTTTATTGTACATATATACTTGACATGGGAAGCGTGTGAAGCCATTGTTAATGGATTCAAGAATGTGATTTATTGTTATTTCAATAATTTATCATACGTTAAAAAGAAATACTTTAAATTTTTCCAAAAGAAGGCATTACGTTCAACTGTAAAACAAGTTTTTAAATTTTTGTTATTATATATTTAATGTATAATATGGATATCATAATCCTGAGTAATGGGTGGAAGTAAAATAGACGTGGCTTTGATTGCATCTATAGCTACTATATACTTGACATAGGAAAAGTGTTAAGCCATTGTTAATGGATTCAAGAATGCGATTTATTGTTATTTCAACAATTTAGTAAAAAATGAAAAGAAATACTTTGAATTTTTCCAAAAGAAGGCATTATGTTCAACGGTAAAACAAGATTTGTAATTTTTATTATTATTATATTTAATGTATAATATGGATATCATAATCCTGAGAAATTTTTCAGATTCCTTATATTGATTATCCCAATTTTAATAACAAGATGAAGCTACGGATATCAAATGCTAACCTAATATTGATCTACAATACAAATGTGAGTATGCCCTTATGTTTTTATTAACGCATTATGAATATTTCAATTATAGCTTATATGATATTAGTGTTATCATTCAAACTATAGTTGTCCTATAGGTATATAATGTTGGTAAAAGAGTTGAGGCTTTGTTATTATAAAAAAAATTTCCAGTCATCTTATGTACATTAGGGTAAGACTTTTTTTATTCACAAGATATATTATTACACGTAAGAGGTGAGTTTAATTTTTAATTCATAGATATTTCAAATTTTGACATAAGTATGATATTTATGTTTTAATTTTTATTTTATAAGTTCTATATAACTATATATCCTAAGTGTCTAATGATTTTTAATATGAACCTACAGTGCAACAATATGTGAAAGATGTAAAATAGAATGGGAAGAGTTGCATTTAATGGACTCATATTATGTACATGATTTGTACTCATTGTATCTAATTATAATTGATGGTCCTAGTTTTCATATTCTTAGTATGTTGCCTATGCTCACTACTAACATAAGAAATATGTAATAGTTGAAACATGTTTTTATACTTTTAAGTTGATATTATCATTATTTAAACAAGTTATGATTATGGCAACTGTATTTTTTTACCTACATTTTTCTTTTCCCTTTGACACACTAGTAATGTTAATCAACCAATACAAAAATGATGAGTTCTAAAGGAAATTTTCTTTTAAAATGCAAAAAAATAAGAGATTTCCATTAAGTTGGACATGTACTTTGTGGCAATTGAAAATGACCAATATCCATATCCAAATCAATTATGTTAGATAGTCTAACACTTCTATCCATATTTAAACAAATTATCCAATACAGTAAAGCATCCCTATCTATATCTAAATCACATAATAAAGTTTCAAATACATATTCATATCCATATCATAACATATAGTTGAAATTCTATTGAAATCACAACACATATTTTCAAGCATAGTTCATTTTGCTATTGATTCACTATCATCAATTTGAGATTTTGTTAGACTTGATTTTTTATCCCTTAATTTGTATCTCCTTTGGGTTGTAGTTATTTTTTGAGCATTTTATATTTAGAAGCTTGATTTGGTTCGAACACTTGACATTGACTTCCTCCCATCTATAAAACATTCATAAACAAAAAAGTATATTATGACCAATTAGGAATAAATAACAAATAATTTGCCAAATTTTGTAATTTGGTAATATACTGTAAAATAATTGTTCCCAGTAACTTCTCCAAATGTTACTTCATATCCTTAGGTGGCCTATATACACATAAATGTTTATTGTTTACTAAAAATTTGATGGAAAACCAAAATTAAAAATGAACATTCACTCATCACCCTCTTCTCCCTTTGTAAGATAGATGCTGTAGTTTTGGATCCTACAAATACTAATTGTCTACCCCTTTTTCTTGAACCACTGTCAATATTGGATGTAGATGTCAAAATTTTAGATGGTCTTCTTCATTTTCTCTGCATTATACACATAGAATTTGAAGTTAATGACTGGATATTTAAAGAATATTTATCACATACATAATTATAAATCAATATACAATTACCTTAGCAATTTCAGATTGTCTAGAAGGTTTATCCTTATTTTTTCATCCTCTTTTATTGTGACCAACTTTAAAACAATGTTGACACCTCATGAGTACTCCAAATTTTCTCATCTTATTTGTATTCCATGATTCTTCATCTTTATCCCCTTTTATAGCCTTCTTAGGTCTTCCAGGCATCTTCTTAATAAAAGGAGGTAATATGGACTACAAGTTTTTAGTCTTCAGACAAAATTTTGGACGCCTAATGGATTCCATGACATATTGAATAACTCTTCAAATAAAATTTTGGACCCCTAATGGATTCCATGACATATTGAATAACTCTTCAAATAACACCCACGTTTGTAGTATCAACAGATATACCTATCAATGTCCTCCCTCTGATTTGATATACAAGCAAAAGCATGCTTGCATGGGATTTCTATTAAATCCTAAAGTCTACACTAACATGTTTTTGCTTGTGAATCAACAATGAACTTATCTACAAAATGTGTACTTTAAACTTCAAACTTCCTCTTGTCCTGATGTACAGTACCTTGCTTCTTATTTTGTAGTCTAGATCTTCTTTCTCACCAAGGAACATATTTCATTTGTGGATTTGGTAATCATGTCTCTTTTTCAAGCAACTTAAATATCCTCTACCAAATTAATCAGCTTTTTTAACAGTGCTTTGTAGATGAATCCATTAAATCCCAGATATGTTGTCATGAACAAGCTCACATTTTTACTTTGTGGTGACAATTGGTTTCAACAAAGTGTTAGGATTCCTTGCTTCGAATTCATCATAAGCCTTTTTAGATGCATTCTTTAATTTCTCCAATATTTCATTAAATTCCACTTTTATTGTGCAATTAACTGCTTGCCAAAATAAACTCCTATATATGTGGCCTTTATGCAATTTAGACCAATTGGCATACACACGTTGGGCACATTTTTTACTCTTTACATCTAGGATAAGACTCTTCAATGCATCTACTAAACCTTGAAAAAAAATAAAAATAAAACATTATAATGTAAGTACAATAATTCAAAACACATTTACTAATAGATAGTACTGATATTAAAATTTTAACCTTTTATTGATCGCTTACAAATGTCCATGAATTCCCACTAATGTTTAGATCATTGCCAAAAAGACTTAAAAACCAATGTCAAGATTGGTAATCTCTCCCTCAACCATAACGTAATGTATAAGGTACATCTGATTGTTTCCATCATGTCTAACTGCAACAAACAAAGCACCTCTAAGAAGTGTCTTCAAAAAACATCCATCAAGCCTATTATATTTTGACAAACACTAAGGAAAACATACTTCAATGCACTAAATCCCATGTAAAACCTCTTAAAAATTGTCTTTCCAAAATTTTCATCAAGTTTATTTTGAATGATGAATTGGCCTTTTTTATCGGCCAATTGTAATTCTTGTCTATAAGACCATAATTTTGCATAATGTCCTTCCATTGATCCTCATATCATCATAATAGCTTCCTATTTAGCCTTATAACATTGAGATTTAGTCACTTGTAAAGCATACTTACTTTGAAGATCATTTATCATCTAGATAATTAGCCAATTCGGATTCCTCCTAAACTTGTGTAAGAATTGATTTGCTATCCACTTCTTACTAGCTCGCTTATTTCTTCGCACTTTCTTACAGGTATACTTGTTTTCTAATATCTTTACTAAAAAAAATTTTATTTCTAATCCAATTAACATAAACCTTAAAAGGATAGTGTGGATAACAAACAACTTCTGTTCTCACACCAAAACTTGTCATTAAAACATCATACCTATTTGTAATTGCATAATTTCTTATTGCCTCACTAAATTAAACCTCATCCTTAAACTTCATGCCTACTTCAAACTGAAATTCTTTCATGTCCACTTTTGGATTGAAAACAACATATTTCTTCCTTCTGTCAAAAGCCTTGCACCCAACATCATTACTATATATTAGTGATCGAACCTTAGCGTCACTGCCCTTATACTCACTATACTAACCTTGTGAACTTTCAACTTCTCTTAGTGAATTGTTTTGATTGGCTCTAAACTTAAGACCAATTTTTGAATTAACCACATGTATTGCGTAGCTTTAGCTAGCACAAGAAAGTATGGATTGATCCCACGAAGACAACGATTACTAGTAATTATCTTTCTTCTATTATCTAGTCTACAGATTGGATTTTGGTTTTAAATTAAAAACAATACTTAAAAAATTAAGATAAAGTAGGAAACAATAATGAACATAGAAGAAAAAAATTGCTTAGAAAATAATAAATATCAAGAATTAGTATCTAGGTAATGAATCCACCTAAAACTATTAGATAATCAACATTTTGTAATGTAATTTTTATTGAATATTGAACCGTGGAAATTCCTATCTTATGCTAATAACTATCTCGAAACTACTGATAGCAATTATATAAGTTTATTCAAAATTTTCAGGTTAAAGTTTGTTATTGATTTGTGAATTCCACTATTAGGTTTGACCCTAATCTAGAGGGTTTACATTGACCTATCTTTAGGTTTGTAATTAACTCCTTTAAGTTATAGTAGATCTATTTATGTATAGGATTTCTCAATCTCTATGTTATGAAATCAGATTATGTACTAAGATTTCAGATCTATTAGAACATATATAAAAAAATAATTGAATTATAATAGATCAATTAAAACAATTGCATTAAATAAAAGAATGAAAACATATTATAGCACAAACTAGGGTTCGTCATACTTAGAAACTAAAAAGCATTTAGTTGCATATGATAGAAAACGAATCCAAAGATAAAAAGCATTTAGTTGCATATGACCATGTATCAAATCATGTAGCTCTAAAAAATACTTAAAATTATGAATTTACAAGTCTTGAGAGACTTACATAGCCATACACAAGGTCGTGTTCCTCTTATTTCCTTCAATTCTTTGTTTTATGTCACATTTTCATTTGAATTCTTCCACTTTTGGTCCATGAAGACAATTATAACTTGTAAATGCACTTGGAGTGAATTAAGTACCAAATATACAATGAAATTAAAAAATATCAAGAAAAATACATCAAATATGGGTGTCTAAATATAGTCAAATATGTATCTATCGGACATCCTCACACTTAAGCTTTTACTTGTCCTCAAGCAAATCATAATCAAAATTATTAACTTTACAACATCTATTCTTCATTAATCTCAACTTGTCCATCTATATTCTAAATCATTATATCATATTAATCAAATTAACATACAATTAGATTCAATTTATCCTAAAACTAACTTCATAAATCAATATTAATAACAATCACATCAATGATCTCATTGAAATCAAAAGCATAAACCTTTACACCCTTACCAAGATTTCACTTAATGCACTCATGTGTTTAGGATGAAAAGTTTCAAAATTCTTTAATCAATGCATAGTAGAACTCTCACTATAAGCTTGCAATTTTATCACATCTCCACCACTTGTACATAATCTATAAACAAAAATATAAAGGTGTTTATCAGGTTGTAATGGGGCTTAGGTAAGGTATATTGGGATAATAAAAATGTTAATTTGAAGGAAATTTACAAAAGAAACTTTTTACAATATACACAGGTCCTTTCATAGTAACTCCATTGGTACCATATACTTATCCATAACTTTTCTATGCTTGTAAACTTTTTTATCATAATTTTTAGCATTCATCATGTACCATTATTAAAGAGATATTGAACCCTTCAAAATTTCAAGTTTCAACATTCGAGTACTGTAAATAACCTTCAGGGTTTAAAACAATAAAAGGCCTCAAAGAAGAATAGGATAAAGGTTAATAAATTGGGTTTAATCAATGAAAAAGGTTAAAGCTGAACTAGGTTATTTCTAAAGATAAATTAAGGTAAGTTAATAATCAAAGAAATAGGCTAAAACAAGTTGTTGAATTTAAATGTCTTTATCATTTCATTGTGTCTAATTTAGTAAATATATTCTCAATATGCATAATAAATGCAAGTTCTAAAATCATTCAACTATACATGATAACACACATGAAAGAGTAAAAGAGCTTAAAATTTTTTGAAAATTTTGTTCTTAGGCTCAAAAACTCACAAAAAGATGGGTTATGTGTGTAAATAGTATGTAATATCATTTAACTTGAATATTTCAAGAATTAATAAAAATATGACTTATAAAAGTAAATTTTATTCTAACAATCATCCTTTTGCATACTAATTCAAATCAATATTTAATAATGAAATACAGTAATGACAGATAGATTTCAATTAAGTTAGAATATCAATTAATAAAATTTAATAATCAAGATTATAATAAGCTTAAGAAAATCATAAAAATCCTTAATTCCTTCCCTAAACTTAAAGTTGTACATTGTCCTTAATGTACACCATATAAGCATATATAATGAGTGAGAAGGTTGAGTTGGTACTTCCCTAAATAAAACGATTTTCTTATTCTAATTTTTACTACTATCCATCCAATATTAGACTAACATCCTTGCAAAATATAAAGAATAAGGGATAAAAATAATAAAAGAAAATAAATACGAAATATGAAAATAGAGATAACATAAAATTCAAAATAAAACCTATCCTAATTCATGGGTTGCCTCCCATGCAGTGCTTGTTTAATGTCGTTAGCTCGACCTACCCTATATGTTACCCTCATCCTAGGTCTATAATCAGTGGCTTTACTTCCACCCGTTTCTCCAAGTAAAAGTAAGCCAGATGTTAAAAGATAACAGCAAGAGTATAATTTATCAAATTAATAAATCCTATTTGCATTAACGCTATTTTTAATTAAAAAATGCTAATAAAATGAGGGATAATGAAACTTCCTAAATCTTCTATTGATGTAAGTAGTTTGTCTTGGAGGAAGTAGGAGCCCTCTGTACCTAAAGTGGCTACCCATGATGTAGCACCTCACTCCCATCCGATACATACACGTATTCCTTTCGAACGTACATGCACATGCCCGACAGAAATGGCGTGCTAACTTAGTCACTTTCACATATTGAATGGCATCATAAATTAAGATCATAAACAACACAATATCTAAAACCCAAAATGTCCTCATTTCATTTCATAAACCTTAATTTGCAATGTAGCATTATCTCCGTCATCCATGTTTATACAATATCACCTATTAGAGTCCACAGCTCTGTCTACAAAGTATGCTACATATATAAGGAGTTAACAAAAAAAATAAAACTAACACTTCAGTCTCAACTGACCGACCTTTGAGCCATGCATTTTATCTAAAAGTTATACAAAATCTCTTCTAAGCAGTCTTAGAAGCAAAGTCGTCGCTCTCTCGAACCTGAAAATTTCAACATTACAATTTGGTTGAGTTTTGCGAACTCAGTTAAGTAACCATCCTTGATGGTTCACTCTTGTCATGCAACACAACAATTCATGTTATCATATAATTCACATCATCTCAATTATCTTCATGTAATATCATGAAACACTTTGTTCACAATTATCACATTTCAAAATCTATACAATTTATCATTACGTTGCAATCATGCAGAACATATTTATACAATAAAAGTCCTCAAAACATTACAATCGTTCATTTTGTTCATATCATATTTGTATGCAATGTTTATGAGACTTAAATTCATTTATTACGTTATTGTGACCAAGTGCCTTTTCACTGTCCCGTATCTGTTGTAAATACTGGGCTCATTCATACTGTCCCTTATCCGTTAGGGATACAAAGCTCATTTTACTTATTAAGCCATAGGCTCTTACCACAGATGTTTAAGCTTTGAACTCTTTTTCACTGGTGACTCCGGTTACAACTGTCTTTATATTTCATGCATTCTTGGAATGAAATGTATTACACATATTCAATCATTATGTTCAGTCATTCACATTCACTTTCACTTTCCAATTCACATTCATCATCGTACTTTTAGTTCGGCATTCAATATATAAGTTGGGAGCATATGTAGTCAATCACATTCACATTCAAGGAACACTTCTAATACAGTCCCAAATATTAACCTCCTCAAATAATCAATTGTTCGGAATCAGTACACATACATCACATACCAATTCAATTCAAAATTAAACAAACAATCAAGGTGAGACCATCTTATGATACTCACTATTGCTCCTTCTAGCTTATTGCCTTGAAGTCCCGGTGATGTCTGGAAGTGGTTGCTCAATATGTTCTTCTATATGCAATCACATACATTTTCACATTACTACATTGTACATTCAGAGCAATAAGTACGTCTATAAATGTATCATGTCTTATGCATGTTCAATGACAAATTATAGGGTATGTTTCTTTGATACACTTTGGAAACAATTTACAACTCTTTCCAAGCATTCTTTATTCCAAAATACACTTTACTCACCTTAACCCTTTCATTCAACATCAACTAAATTTAATGACCAAATTGATTGCATTAAACTCTCAAACCTCTACTCAGTTAATTCAACATTGCCTACCTCATTCATAATGCATCAAACAATCTTATCATACATTTAACAAACTTTTCCTAGATTTACTCAGGCAGATTTTGGGTCAGATTTTTATGGCCATTTTGACCTAGAAACTGAAGTTTTAAGACAATAATTTCTTCCAATAAAATTTTCCTCTATGTATTAATTTTCAAACGAAATAAAAATCATTCAATTTGGTTTATTCTTCCATAAGTTATGCTCAAAATATCACAGATTGTGCATGTTCGAACGTTTGGCTAGTGCATGATTGAAGAATTAATGCACTCCAACTTGTAAAACTCATATCTCACAATTATGATATCCAAAAGTTATAAAATGTATACCAATAGAAAGATAAGAGAATAAGCTACAACTTTTATGAAGAAAACTTCGTCTAATTCAGCTTACATCAATACAATTTATTTGATAAAAATAAGACACAATCTCTTTCAAGGGTAGTGATGCAGCCTATGCCAGAACTCAATTTCAAGATAAATTTCAAAACTTGCAAGGAAAGAATTCAAATTCAATTCCTTCATGAAATTGTAGTCATATCTCTCTATTTTATCCTAAATGAAAATCCATCCGATTTGGATATCGACAAATCAATATATTGCCAAAATACAGATGCATGTTCAACTTCGTTTCATTTCTCTTCTAATTTGTCCTTTTAATTCCCCTCATTTCCACACCTCACATTGCTCCCTTTCTTTAGCTCTAAACTCATTTTTGTTATCACTATAATAGCTTCCAAAAATTCACATGATTATACACTAAAAACAGAATATGAACACATATCATCTCTTTATAAATTTTTGCTTTCTCTCTACAACATTTAAGTGATCATTCTAACTAAAAATCATCTCTCTAACAATTTATGAATTATCATTCACAATATACACAAAAACAAGACATCTATAAGCTCATTTCTTCACTCACGTTTCAACATATACTCATCACCATTATGATCATTTAACCTATAACTATCATTGTATAAGTTGCTATTTAGCAAACCATGAAGAACAATGCTTTATACTTACCTGTTTAACTTCAAGATCTTCAAGTCATAACTTAACCTTAACTTCCAAGCATCCTACGATCATCATCTTTCTTGGATGGGTTAGGCTAGTTGGGTTCTTTACGTGATAAGAAGAAGAAGACAAATATCTTAAAGTGGTAGTGCAAGATTTTGCAAAAATCTCAACATGAGATGGAGATATAAAAATGAAAAGATCTTGTAACAAAAGAAGAAAATGAAGAGATGAGAGTATTTAGCAATGGTCTTTCAACAAGTGAGTTTCCTGTAGGTTAAAATAGCAAGACTAAAAAACTTAGTAAGTGTCATGACAAATGTCATGACACTTACCTCTTAATTAATAATGCTAACCAAAATAATATCTTCTAATATTGTACCCCACATCAACTAATCTCTAGTCCATTTATCTATAATTTCTAATCCAATTGTCTCTCATTTTTCTATGACCTTTGTCAATAAATCCTAAGATCATGTGCCAATTTTTTCCACTATCATTTGACACTTATTTCTAGTAACATAATTCAATTGTCTTGCCACTTAGCATTTTTTCTAGTCTAAAAATACCTAAATTTTCAAACTTTCTCAAAATTTCACCAAAAATTCTAATCAATCAATTTTCAAAACATATAATCCAAAATTCATACCAAAATCACATTTATAAATCCATTATACCCAGAAATTGTCAAAGAAGGCATGTGCAATTATTTTAAAGAGTGTCAACATTATTCACGTGTATGAGTATGTCATATGGTGCATGAATATACTTCTAAATTCTCAATAAACTCTCGTGAAAAGAATCCTAGGGTCTTAACCCTGATCACAGGATAATAGGATGTTACACATGATGCATTATTAGTTTCCTTATTGTGTTTCTCCACTAATTCTTCGTCAACTTCCTTTTTCCATTTTTCTTTTTCTTCTTCCTATAAAAAGGTTTCTGGCTCATCTTCTTTAATTACCTCCTGCCACTTCTTTACTTCCTCTTTATGGACAGAGGCTTCTTCTTCTTCTTCTTCTTCTTCTTCTTCTTTTTCTTCTTCTTCTTCTTCTTTGTCTTATTCTAAAAGCTCATTTCCACTCCTAAGAGTGATTTACATTCCAAATTCTTTAAGATCTGTTTCAATAGGACTAAGCAAACTCTCTTGCCCTCATCTAATAATATGTTCACCTATTGATCAATTCGATTCACCATATTTCATATACAAGCCTCTATTTCCTTATGCCTCATGTTTGATTCTTGAATAAAATTAGCATATCTTTCAAAGTAGCAGTTACCTTCTCGCCTTCTTGAAATGTATCCTCATTCAAGAAATTAACATCTCTTCTACACTCTGAGATGTTAAGGAGCTCAAATAATATAAGGTATTGTGCTCATCATATCTAAGTGAAGAAAATCTTGCCTCGAATTCACGTCGGCTAGCTACATGCTTGGAAAGGGATTCTTTTAGTGTATCTATAATAATTTCATATTGCTACTCTTATTGAACATATTTAGTTGGAGCATAATCATTCCATCCATATGCATAAGGTTTGCTCGACTCTGAATTATACATATTCTCATATGATGCACCTTGAGTTTCGTTGTACATATTTAGTTGCTTCCACATATAGGTTAGTGTCTCACATTCATGATTGTAATTATTACTCCCAAAAATGTTGCAACATGGCATGGACATCAGTTGAGCTTCCAAAAACATGTGAGGAAACTGCTCTTTCCAACATTGTGATGTTACATATTGCAAAGACACATTGTAGCTCCGATAAGAGCACTATAGTCTCCATCCTTCCAGTTTGAGTTACGGTGATAACATTAAACCTTAATCCCTAAAATAAACCACAAACACATTATTAATGTAGAGAAGTTTAAAAGATAATTAAATGAATAAGACAAGAATAAAACAAGATACAATAAAAATAAACTAAATATAAAAATAATGGTTAAAGTAGTAGCATCTAGGTGTTGCTAATATTACTATCCTCGGAAACAGTGCAAAAAACTTGATTAAGCTTAAGGCCAATATTTAAATTAACTATAAATGCACGGTGAAGTTATAGTTAACACAAGCAAGTATGGGTCAATACCACAAAGACAATGATTACTAGTAATTACCTTTCTTTTATTATCTAAGCTACGGATTGGATTTTGGTTTTTAATTAAAAACAATACTTAAACAATTAAAATAAAGTAGTAAACAATAATGAACACAAAATAAAGAGGAAATTTAAGAACTTAAGCAGAGAATTAAGAACTCACCAATAGGCTTTAGCTACTAGCTTTCTTTATACCTCTCAACTTGATTTTTGACATCATACTTAATCATGAGTACCCATATGCATCTAGTAGGCCTAAAACCTTTAGGTAACTTTCCTAAAAAAATATAACTATTGAAATAAAGAATGATAACTCATCTGAAAAGTAAAACATGAAACTTAACACTACTTTAAAAAAAGTCAATATGATTATAAAAAAGATTAATAAGCACAAGTAACAAAATATAAATCATAAGAATTAAAAATATATATTATCAACTCTTTGTTCTATGTTTAAAGTTTAGTTTTAAAAAATAAAAACACAAATCCTATTATCGTTTATATACATGAATTCAAGGGAAGTAGCAAAAAACTCATAGTAAAGAACAAAACGCTAGTAAGAATCCTTATTTATATAAGAAATAGTACCATTCTAGACAAACCCACTTCAACATTATTTTATTGTCACACTCATATAGAATTATCACTTTACGGTATGAGTCCACCAATAAAGATAAATTTCTAACTAGTTCTTGTTTCTCATTTCTTTTGATATAATTAATTGTTTATGAAACTCTTTTTGTACAAAAGATCATTTTATTCTATAACAAAACCATTGTTCATTCATTTTTATTATGATAACTATCTTTTAAAAAGAATAATAGAATAATTTCTTTACCATGAAAGGATATTAATACATCATAGTTTAAACTACAGAAAAGGAGCTAGCAATGTTAGCAAGAGTAGCCTCTAAGCATTGAAAAAAAAACCTTAAATGGTGTTCTAAAAAGACAAAAATGAAATGATTTTCTTCTCTTGATAAGTGATTAGTCTAAGAACTTGAATTATCACGATTCAGCACTTTTATGAAGCTTAATAAGTAGCACAATGGACAAGTTTGTAATATTTTGTAGCAGTTCATCTATTACATTTTGATTTGTGAAGCTTTAAACATCACCATGTGATACATATTTTACTTCATTTCCATCCCTTGACTTAGTTGTATTATGATGGCTTTGGCTAAAACAATTTTCCTTATCCAATTCCTTATGTTTGTTATCAATCTCCCACTGTCCTATTGATTTTATTAGAAAATTTTTAAGTTTTTCCCCTCTAAATCAAATAGATACATCAACTTAAAGTTATTTTAAACAGCCTCAAGTCCCTTTTATAGTTATATTGGATTTACATGCCCATTTGATGATTTTCCCACATTTTTGTATAGACTTGGTTACATCAATGTATTTCTTGACCCCATATTGCAATTAAGTAGTTACAATTAAAGGATAGGTGATTTATAGAGTCTTTTTTCTATTAAAAAAAGGTAGCAAATGTCGTTGATTTGAGTACCTTTATTCATGTCTTGTTCCTGAAGATTTTGCTTTACTACCATCTATAGAAAAGAAGCTACTTTTGGGATGTAAGTTTGATCTCAAACTAGTTTGTTCCCGTTCACTCTTGAAGAAGGAGGTTTAAATAATCTAAGGCATGTTCTATTTATAAACATACCTAATCTATAAGCAATCAAATTGGTTTTGTCTTCTCTAGTATTACTGGAATAGTAAGCTAGTACATTAGACATAAAGGATGAGAATCCCTTCAACTGAAAACTCTAGGCTCTACCTTACCAATTCCTTAACTTTGGCATTGATGGGCATTAATTGCTTAAGATTATGGAAGCTTGGAAGTTTGTAAAAACAGCCTTGGTTATGCCAGTTATCAAAATGAAAGAAGTTGCATTTTCGTTACCAGTGATGCATTTAATGTTTTAATTCATTATGTCTTTAAACTTTAACATTTGCAATAATGTCCATAAGGTACTTACTTAAGGTTTGAAGCTCCAGAAATTCGCTTCATGTATCCACTTAACCCATAAGGGTCCCTTGTCTATAAGGATTTTTCATATTCTTTTGATCAAAAGCATAATGTTAACTGGTTTGATGGTGTTTATCCTCATCCCTCCTTATTCCTTAATGGTACATACTTTTGTACACTTTACTTTAGCATTTGAGGATTTATTTGAATCCCTTGTCCACAAAAGGTTCTCACATATTTCTCTGTTACTTTGATGATGCTTCGGGGTAGGCAAAGGTGAGAACTCTGATGCACATGAATGTTGTTCAAAAGACGATACTAACTGTAGTCTGATAGCATAAAAAAGGTTCTTATTATTCCAATTTTCTACTCTTTTTTAGACTACATTAAAAAGAATTTTAAAAACTAGTGTTTGAAGGATAATTTTATTTTACAACAAGACTATTTTTCCTACGTTTTTTACCATTATAATTGTTACTTGAAGGATAATTTTATTTTCCAATAATAGTAACTACTAACTAGTAAAATCAACTTACTTATATTATAAAAAGTAAATGTGAATAGACTTAAGATAATTAACAAACAAAAACCATAGCCCACAATTAGTAGGCATACATAATAATCACAGAAAAAAACTCATAAGTCATAAAGTTCAAACTCTTTTTATCATATCAAACTTATATGATAGACTAAAGTGTAAAACTTACATGATTATTCAAGAATTTGATTAAAAGAGTTAAGATTTAAATGCTTAAAAACAATTTTACAAAAGAAAATAAAAACTTAATGGTTTTTTTCACTTCTATTTTTTGTTGTTAGTTTTGGTTTTTCTCTCTTGATTTTGGTTATTTTATAAAAACAAAAACTTGTTTGATTGTTAATATTAATGTAGGTTCACTTTTATTACTGGTGGCAATTAATAATAATTAAAATTTATAGATAAATTAATTAAATAACTTGTTTTATTTAACCTCTTACAAAATATTTATTATACAAATATTAATAATTAAAGTATTATAAAATCCAAATTTTTATTTTAAATTAATATTTATTTATATTTTAACTATTAAAATTAATATTTCATATATTTTATATTTTAAAAATCTATTTCATAAAAATTATTTTAAAATTTATGTAGTATTAAGATATTTTAAATTTTAAATATATTTATTAAATAATTATCAAATTATTAGATATTTTATTTTCCAAAAAATATTTAAAAATTAAAATAGTTATAAAAATATTTTAAAATAAATTAAATAGTTAAATTATATTAGTCATAATTCTTATTAATAATTAATATTAAATAATAAAATATCATATATTAGTTAATAATGAAACTAAGATTAAGAGAGTAACAAAAACAGAAAACTAAAACCAATTTTTATGATTTTAATAAATTATAAAAGTAGGAAGGCCATCATTTCCACCCTTAAGAGCTTAGGCACACAAACAAGGGAAAGCCTCGAGATTAGAGGATGTGCTCCTTATAAATGATGGCTTATTTGTCTTTAAATTCTACTCCACTTTTAGTGCACAAAAGATATTTACTCAATAATTTGCCACTGTTTCTTGAACTTTAGCAATAAGGAATTTGGCTCCTAGATATCAAATGTAAGCAAGTTCATCTTTGGGTTAATTTGCATAATATTCTTTTAAAATATTAGACAAATATTGGACTTAGTCACTTAACGAATTATACTAGGAAACCAGTAGCTATGGATGAAGCAACTATTTTGATGAAAATGGTTTGTTATACAATAACTTGTGTTGTGGTTGATATAGAGAAAGAGCCTTCGAATGCTATTCCTTTTGTGCAATTAAATGATTTTGATAAGCTACATCAAGATGAACTGTTAGTTTCTTACCAATGGCGACCTCTTGCATATCATGTTAGCAGAGTATAGAGACCTATAGCGGGAGTTTCACTAATGGCAGTTACTATAAATTAATAAGGCTAGACAACGCTACTAACAATTTTTTCCTTCTAAACTAAAAGTAACTAGCAATCATTAACATTCTCCTCAACTAAAATGGCTTATAAATGAGGGAAGTTCTAATCCTAATATTGTAATATTGGAGCACTCTCAATATGTTTTGTAACTACTGGAATATTCTACTAAAGAAGCATTGAATATTATGTATGCATAAGTTATTTTTGGTCCTTCAGAATTAGGTGACACCATCCTGAATGCTAAGGAAGTTGAAGTTCTTACTGACCTAAACTCTGTATGTCTATTGAACAAGACATGTCCTACAATTGGTGCTTCTAACTTAGAGTTCTTGGATGGGTTTAAGACCAAGATTAAGAGGAAATCAAAAGGGAGGAACTAGGTGATATCCTTAACTTATTCCAAGTCTTAATAAGGGCTTATTATGTTAGAACAAAAGGTGTTTAAATAACCCCAAAAAGTAACAACTTATCCGAGCTTTCAAAATTGACCGTGGATTGAGTTAATCTTTAGTCAGTTCAGCATCCCCTTTGATAAAAAGATGCGTGAAAAGCACATTTTATGCTTTTATAATGTGTGTTGAGCATGGTGAGCAAACGAAGAAGGTGAAGACCTATGCTTCTTTATAATGGCTTTTCCTTTCCCGTCTTAATTTGTTCCCAGTCTTATCACTCTATGGAAACCAAACTAAGACATAAGGGGACCAGTAAGACTAATTTTCTACATCCCACATAACCTATATTTCTAATCATCATGCTCAATAATATGGTAGAATTGTTGTCTCCTCTAACCCCAATACAATAAGGATTATGAACTCTATAATCACAGGTTAAATCCTACATGTAGATATGAAATCGACTCAAGTAAGAACTTGTATTCATATATCCTTTATTTACAACCTTAACTCAAATTTTCGGAGAGCTTCCTTATGGAATAAGCTAGAAGAGAATGTGGCTCATATACAAGCTTTATGGATAGTACTTGGTGATTTCAATAGCACACTTTATCCTTTAGAAATTAAGGGGAATTGTTCTTTAAGGAATAACAAGCAAGACATGTATAATTGCATATCTAATCTTGGTATTAGTGATTTAAAAATGCCAGGGTATTTTTATATATGGATCAATAAGTAACAAGGGAGATGATTTATAAATAAGAAACTTGGTAAAGCCATGGTGAGCAATCTTTAGCTTAAACAATTTTCTAAAAAATGTTACAACATTTGGGAATCCCCTATTCTTTGATCATTCCCCAATAGTCATCAATGGCTTTAATTTGACAAGGACTAGGTACTTTCTTTTTAGGTTCTAACTAACCCTAAATTTGAAAGTGTGATCTTAAAAGGGATCTCTCACCATTTTTATAGGCATAATTCCTTCATTTATATAAGGAAGATATAGAAGAATAAAGAGGAATTCAAATCACTAAAAAGGTAAAAACATAATGACACCCAAATATATATTACATCAGCTAAATATAAGCTAGAAAAGGTATAACAAATGCTTTATTAAGATCTTAAGGCCAGATTGTATGTCAACCATTACCAAGATTAAAGTGAGGAGGAACCACAAGGATATCCTGTAGCACCCCAATCCCGCAAGACCCGAAGCCAATATCGATGGGTAATATTCGAGTCCTTGCCCCACGAGGGTGGCATGCTAGAAAAATCAATGACTCAGAAATTGGTATAAAAATTTTCTTATGTTTTAGACCACAAACATAAAGTGCAGAAATCCCTAACTAAATCGACCCGCTTTGTTTCATAACCATTCAATACAAATTTATACAAAGAGTGCAGAAGAACAATTCAATACAAATTAAGGACATGTGATGCAGACGCGAACTGATCCCGACCTCTATCCTTCACTTGCATGCTATAGGTATACTCCCGTTGACCTAACGGGGTATTCTTCTGATCCTGAAAAATAATTGCAAATTTTGGGTGAGTTTTGAGAACTCAATGAGTGACCATCATCGATGGCTCACCCAGTCACATAACACATAATCACATTCACAACATTTCACATTTCACACTCAATACCATTGAATCATTCATATATGCATATGTCATGCATATGAGACTCACTTTCTATTTGTTACTTTGTTATGACCGAGTGCCTAAACTATCGCATATAGGGCTCATTGATAACTGTCCCACATATGACTTATTAAAACTGTCCTATATAGGGCTCATTAAAACTGTCCCATATAGGGCTCATTAAGCGTTGAGCCTGAGGCTCTGAATCACTTTTAAGCTCGAGGCTCTTTTTCACACGTTGAGCTTTAAGCTCTGATCGGTGGCTACTCTAGTCACAATTGCCATTATATTTCATGCATTCATGAAATGAAATACATCACTTACATTTCCATTTTCGCAGTCACACACATTCAAATATCATCGGACCGTAGTCCGACATTCACATTAGAGTTGAGTATCACTTTTTCATTTGTATGCATGATCACTCTTTCCTTCGGAACTAAGTTCGGCATTTAAAAACCAAGTCATGTATGACATATTTCATCCAATTCACATACAAAGATCATACATCACATTCATCGTACCTTCTTTTCGGAAACTAGCACAATCAATTCACATCTCATTCATAATCACTCAAGTCATAACATAAATGAAACAAACAATAACATAAGACCATCTAGGTCTACTCTCAAGTTACTCCCGAAGCTAATGCCTAGAAGTGCCGCAACGTTTGGAAGTTGACATTCCAGCTATTCCTTTATAACAAATAATACACACATATATCATAATCTGCACAATTATGCGTGTTCATTAATGCACATATATGGAATGAATTATGTACAATGCATATTCATAACAAGGTATCCTTCCATCAAGGTTATCATAAACACAATCAAATATCGAAACTCACTTAAACTAGCATTGTTCGTAAGGTTTATACCTCAACAACCCATTTGAATCCAATTTCATAACTTAAAGAGCCATTTCAGATTTTTCTCCAAACTCTGACTTTCGAGTCTACTATTCACATTTAAATCAGAGAGTGTAATTTATCTAATTTGGTCATATAAGCAGAAAGTAGACGAAGCAAAAGTAGGCAAAACAGAAGCAGACGAATATCAAAACACAGACGATGGCTAAAGGCAGACGAAACATCAAAAGCAGATGAAGTGAAACACAAACGGAAGCAGAAGACAGACGCTACGCCAAAAGACAGACGAAGTGTCTAAAGGCAGACGAAATCTCAAAGGTAGACGAAGTGAAACACAGACGGAAGCAGAAGACAGACGATAGACAAAGGCAGACGAAGCGAAACATAGACGGAAGCAAAACATAGATGATAGGTGGTCAACACAGACGAAGGAAAGTCAACCACAAACGATAAAACACAAACGCGACGTGGTCAACACAGATGATAGAATAGTCAACTACAGACGATAAAATACAGACGCTACATGGTCAACACAAACGATAGAATAGTCAACCACAGACGATAAAACATAGATGCTAAGTGGTCAACACAGACGATAGAATAGTCAACCATAGACGATAAAACACAGATGCTACGTGGTCAACACAGACGATAGAATAGTCAACCACAGACGATAAAACACAGATGCTACGTGGTCAACACAAACGATAGAATAGTCAACCACAGACGATAAAATACAGACACTAAGTGGTCACAGACGATAAAACACAGACGCTAAGTCTTTACAGACGAAACCTCTATGCTCCTGGACATCTCTAAATCTTCATCAGCTCTCACATAAACACCTAAGTATTCATACATGCTCAGTGAAGAAACAGAGCATATCACCTTTCCATATCTAACTCTCTACACTA
>JANQBM010000004.1:12562396-12613483 GCA_025594535.1 Erythroxylum domingense | reverse complement strand
CATATCATTGTTCACAAATGCATGAGCATAAGATGTGTTTTCCTAATTTCACTGATTGACCTCACTTGGACCCGTTTATCTGGTCCGACCCGTTCTACGGAACCGGGATGCTACACATTAGGCTTCCATTTTTTGGCTAAATTCATGCCCTTTTAGGTCATATGGATTAATTTACTTTAAACTATCAACAAAAATATTTGAAAAAAAATGGAAAGAGAAGAAAAGAGATCAAGAAAAAGGTTAATAAACTCTCATTATCTTCAAACTTTTGGCCATGAGAGTTAAAATTCATATGTTTAAACAATAAAGAGAAGATAGAAAAAGAATAACTTTTCTAAGGAGTGTAAATAAGTCTTGCTTAAATCATAAAAGCAGAAAGATGACGATGAAGAAGAAGTTCTTTAAAATAGGAACTCTCAATTTATTGTTAAAATAGGACTCTCAAATTGTACTAGACAATTTTTATTTGAAAAGGTTTAATAAAACATATAAGTTTACATTTTAAGTAGCTTTTTCTAGATATTAACAATTTTTATATATAACCAAACCAACTAATTGGCAAGTTCCTAATTAACCGAGTTGAATCAATTGATCTAATATAATTTTTTATTCACTAATAAGAATATGTCATGTCAACCTCGTTATTTTTTATAACAGAGGATCTTTAACTCATGGGAAGAATATGTGAACTACAGACCTAATAAATAGGGATCCTTAAATCATTTAAATAATTTACGATAAACAATTATAATACTTTCAATTTTAAAGAATAACTAATTTCTTCCAAATTCAAATTATAAAATAAAATGTTCTTTCAAACTACCAAACCCAAAAATTGTAATAATTATCTTATTTCTAATAATTTGTATATATAATAGATGTGTAGTTATGGTAAAGAAGGATGATGTTACATGTCTTTTGAAATTTGAAGGGAAAGTCAAATTATTTGTATAAAATCTTGTTTGCAATATAGAGTCATTGTGAAAAAATATGATTGCTGCTCTTTACCAAAATTACTTCTCTTTATCAATTTGTTGTTGTATACATTTTGGAACTCTCTAGACATATTGGAACTTAACAACCGTAATGACAATCTTCCTAGCTATCTAATAGTATTTACCCACCAAAGGAAAAATATGCAAGTGATTTATTTTTAGTGATGCATATAGATGATTAAAACTTAAATTTTATTTGATGGATTTGATTATAGTTTTTATTCTTGAAACTTTAATAAGAGAAAGATAATTATTTGATTATCTTTATATTGATAAGGAATTGATTTTTATAGTTAATCGAATTAAAATTTAAGATAGCTATTTTGTTAAATCATAATTGCACACGCTAACAAGATGTGTTTTGTGTTTTGGAGATTTTGAAAATCTAAAAACCCAACAAATTGATCAATTTGGGAAAGGATGGATGACATGGTGTGTCCATGGCTTACTAGGCAAGAATTTTCATTGAACCTTTTGGACTTTCGCTATGGTGATCGTTAGATGTATCTTGTAAAAACTATATTCATTTTTTAAAAGCCAAAACCCAACATAGAAAGCACGTTTTTGTATCGGAACTTTGAACAAAATTCCTGCATGCGAAATTGAAAGGAGGTAGAAATTTGAACATGAAAAAACAATATTGGGATGAACTTGTATTAAGACGGATTTTTGTTTTGTGAAGAACCATTAGAGACAATACAACATGTTTTTCGGTTCTTGGGAACTTTGAATTTTGAAATAATGAGTTTTGGTCCTGAAAAATAGATCCAATCAAAAATAGAGAACCAGTGGACTTGACAAACCATTTGCCAATGAAGATCTATGGTTGACGGGCTACTGTGTTTGGTAGTGATTAGCGGCACAACTATCAGTAATGGCTTATGTGCATTGTCAAAGTTGGACCCTTATTGCTAATGACTACTAATAACATTTAGAGAAGGAAGTTGTCGGCATCTGGGAATTGCTGAATGAATAGAGATGTCGCCGCTTCCTTTCGTTAATGTAAGTCACCAGCATTGTCTGGTGATGTCGGAATCTCAGAGAGGCCACTTGTTTGGAAGTCGGGTTAAGGTACTCTAGGTTTAGAGCAAGTTATTCTGTTACAAGGTTGAACTATTCTAAGCCATCAATACGGTCTGTTTGAATATAAGATCCACTCAACTTAAAACAAGAATAAGTTATGTTCGGAACCAAGAGATGGAAATTAGGTAAAAGCAACCATTCTAAGAATATAATAAGAACTATTTGCATATAGGAATAAGGTATTCTAATTTATTTAGTTTGTTCACATTTTGGATTAGGAATAATTCAATTTATAATAAGCCCACAAAATTAGGATTTATCGATTTTAATCTTTTTAAAATACTTATAAACCAAGATCTGAATTGAAAATAATCTTCAATTATAAATCAATTCAAAAGAAAATTGTATTCATTATTTATCTTAATCTAATTGGTGGATTGGGCTCATTTTTATTATAGATTTTATCATATGTATTGAGTCATTTAATCAAATTCATCTAAAATATTTAACGACTAATTTTTTAATATATACTCCTCATCAATTCCGCACTTCCATATTGAAGAATTCATTTTATTATATAATTTTATTAGTAAATAATTTGGTTTATTTGATAACCCTCTTTTTGAATAATATATTTATTGGACAAGTTCCCATGGTCAAATATTTAGTTTGTTTGATTGCCATTCGTTTAAGTAATAAGTCATTTGATAATTGTCTTAGGCTATGTTTAGTTAGGGGTTTATTAATAGAATGGAATGGAATTTAATATTATTTCATAGTTTGAGAGGAGGGTTTATAATGAAATAGAATGAGATGAGATGGAAGAGGAAGATTTTATATTATATTTCATTTCATCCTTGACAAGAAAATGAGAAACCTCTAATTTGGGAGGTATACGATGGAATGTAAAATGATAAATAACTTTTCATTATATTATATTATAAACCCTTCTTCCAAATAACATTTCACTATATTACATTATGAATTCTTTCATCCCCTCCCCCCAACAACAATTTTCTAATATTACATTTATTTACATTTCATTCCATTATAAATTATTCCATTCAATTTCACTCTGTTAAAAACCTTACGTCTAACTAAACATAGCCTTAAGTAAATAATACGTTTATTTGAATAGTTTCATCTCTTGAATTGATTTCAAGAAAGAGTCATAAAGGATGAGAAGGTTAAAAGTAACTCGTATGTCTAAACCAAGACACCATTCATTAGCTAAATGAGGCACTTGCACGATTATCATAGGCTAACTAGATAAGACTTTAGGACCTATATGATAACCGTCAATGTCATGATTCATTCTACTTATGTAGGTTTTAGTCATCATAAATAGTTCATATGGGAACTTTTTAAGACGCTACTACTTCTACAGGGGGAATTATTGACAAGGATACGGAATGTTCATTATCAAGAACCATATTTCCTTTTGATGCGACTTTTCTTAATGGAGTATAAAAAAGGAGAAGCGTTTAGGAATATGTTTCATAATGGTTTACCATTAAAAAATATTAGGATGATAGCATCCTATAATGCTTAGGATGAGTACTTCAATGTTTAGCAAATTATGTTAGTTATAACTAATTAGTATTAGTTTTTTTACTACAATGATTAGTTGTTTAGTACAATTATTAATTATATGGATAGTATATAGAAATGCGTTGTTATTATATATAAATGCATTGTTATTTCAATTCTTTTTAGTTTTATATACATCTAAATAGAATAATTAGTTGTTGACCAATTATTATTTGAATAATAATTGGAAACTTAGTGACCTTTTGTTTTTATAGGTAATTAAGAAATCAATTAAATTTTTTATTTTGAAAGTTAAATCAAATCAATTAGAAATGATAAAAATGTGTCATTTATTAAAGTTTTTATTTTGAAAGTTACATCAAATGAATTAGAAATGATAACAATCAGATAATATATGTGTCATTCAGGAAATTATGTGTTTAAGGAAAATGACCACCACATCCAAAGATATTGTTACAAAATTCAATCGAGGTGAAAATTTAAATGGTAAAAATTATAAAATTTGGATATGAAAATCCAACATGTATTGGAAGAATTAAAGGATCTTGACTCACTAAATTAAATAATTGAAGTTCCTAAGGAGGAGATTATGATTAACATGGGATTTTATCATAAGGAATATGACTATAAAAAGAAGAAATCCTTGGCTTGTGTAAGATAGATGATGATGCTATGGCAAAGTTTAAGAGGTATGATAATGTCCAAGATATATGGTTAGCACCAGTAACATGTTTTAATAGCATCTCAATTACCAAATTATGGTTACTCAATCTTAAGTTTGAAATTTATAAAAATAAAAATGAATAAACAAAAAAATGAAGCATTCAATGCAAAGGCATTTGAGGCTAATTTCAAAATGATTAGTTAGTCATTTCCTATCAAGATTGGTAGGAAATATAAGTTGTCCAATGATTTTTACCTCAAAGTTGAGAGTATATAAAAATGCACATAAGCAACAGTGAGAATATCAAGATAATGGAGGATGTTATGAGGCACCTATTACTAAAAGACAAATGTTTTGGGACTTACTAACCATAAAATAAGATATATGTCGTTAATTCATGCTAATAGGGAGTTGAAACCAAAAAGAGGTAGGAATATACTAAGTCTACGTGCAAAGTGAAATAAAGACTTCCATAACTCTTAGGATCTCAAGAAGGGTTACAACTAATTAAAATGGAAAGAAATAGGTACTCTTAAGAAGAAAAAATATGAAGAAAGTGAAATGCTACAATTTTTGCATGTCATTTCACTTATGATTATAATGAGTCTAAAGACTTGGGAACCACATACCATGTAATAAAGGCAAGAGAAGTTTTTGTAAAATTTTGATGAATTTCACATTGGACAAGGTGGCAATATATAGAACATAACTCCAAATTTAAAATCCAAGTTATAGGTTGTTAAGTTAGTAATTCATGGTGGCGAGACACTTTTGAGGTAGACTCTTTTGAGGAGTGGGACTAGGTCTATGATGCCTTCATGTCATGCTAAATTTTTTCCTCTATATAAGACCACCAAAGTGAGGATATAGATTCATAACTTTGCACAAAAGGAAAGTCAAGTGTTCCATAAAGCTTGGAAAAGATACAGAGTTTTGCTTAGTCAGTACTTAGCTAGTACTCACATAACTAGTAGTTATTGCAGCTAGTGACGCAATTTTCTACACAATTTTTCTGCACTGACCTTACACTAACATGTTAGACTTCGGTTGATATAGTTATACAAGGTAACATTTATACAAAAACCATTTAGGAGTTTAATGAAATAACTAAAATTTTAATTAGAAATTTATCAGCTAAGGTTATAAGGGAAAAACTAAAAGCTTCCCCTACAGTGTGACATGTATGGGTATCCTTTCCATGCATGCATGAATTTTATGCTAGTTTTGAATTATAGTGATAAAGAAAACTATATAGATGCCTATGGAGGAAAGTAAGATATAAGGAATGTTCTCTTTTCCAATATGTATAATCTAGTATAAAGGAATCATCCAACTGTTTTATGGAAGAGGAAAGGAGCTAGAGCAGGTAGATCTATAGGACATTTAGGTTCCATCAATGACCTCAACTTCAACAACAATTATCATCATTAAACAATATAATAGAAGAGAAATTAAAATGATTAATATATTTTGTTGATACAAAATTTAAAAAAGGTTCTATAGTCACATAGTGCATCCATCTATGATTTTAATACAAAATTGACCAAAGTGATTCAATCAACTAGTGCATCAATTCATATCATTGAGGTAGAAGTGAGTTAGGTGGCTAAGACAGTAAGTGAAAGAGGTTAGAAAAATTTTTTGAGTAATAATAAGGTGAACCTTAGAGAACAGGTGTTATTTATCACAATTAGGGTTAGAACAACACTTGATTTAATGTTGATAAAGAAAAAGGATGTGTGAAGATCAGGAGAGCATGAGGAAAATAGAACATTGGTCTCATCTATAATCGATTCCAGTTTTGGAATGATTTGGAGGACAATCAGAACAAAAGCAAACTAACATTAGCTTCCTCTTCCACTAGCTTCAATCTCGAGAAGTCATTCAAACCCTACATACATATAATTCCATTCTCCTAAAGGCTAAAAAAGAAGACGAATGAAGACAATTTCAATAAATTCTTAGAAATCTTAAGAAATTGCACATCAATAAATGGTTTGCCAAAGAATTAGCTCAAATTTCATCCTATATTAAGTTTATGAACGAAATCTTCTCTAATAAAAATTAATTAAAGAAGTATGCTAAGGTGTAATTAATTGAGGAGTGCAGCACAATCTTATATAATAAATTAACTCTAAAGTTAAAGGACTCGAGGAGTTTCACTATTCCTTGTCGATTTGGTGCTTCTGATGTTGTTAAGTATTTATGTGATTTAGGAAGAAATGTTATTCCTATTTCCTTTATCTAGTCTTAGAAAGTTAGGAATACGAGAGCTCAATCCAATAAACATGTCACTCTAGTTGGCAAATCATTCTATAAAATATCCCATCGGGGTCATACATGTCACTCTAGTTGGCAGATCATTCTGTAAAGTATCCTATTGGGGTCATGGAATACTTACTTATAAAAGTAGAAAATTTTATCTTCCCTATTAATTTTCTAATGATGGATATAAAGTAGGAAACTAAAGTCTATATTTTCTTAAGGAGACCCTTTTTAGCTATTAAAGGGGCTATTATTAATATAGTTGAGGGAAAACTTATAATTATAGTGGGAAAGGAGAAAGCAAAGTTTCATATATATAGGACCTTGAAAAGGCCTCTTGCGTTAGATGATGAATGCTTTAAGATGGATGTTATAGACCTTAGTATGCATGAAGCTCCTAAAGTTATTGGGGATGATTATATGAAAATATATAAATCTTTAGGACTTAAGGAACAAAAAGAGGATCGTACAAGCAATGATGGTGTTTGTAGGTTAGAAGCACAACGTAAGCCTCTACCTTCTACCAAAAAAGCATTTGACTTGGAGTTGAAGCATTGGCTCCTTATTAGTACTATGCATACCAAGGAGACAATGCGATATATATCATACTAATTTTTCTTCCTCTTTTTATTATGTATATGAAAGGAAACAGGCTCATCTAGATGGAAATCCTATATGAGTAAAGAGCTTGAAGAGAATTCTAGCTAAAACACTTTAAAGAAGTGCTTTCTGGGCAACCTAATGATTCTAACTTTTTTCTTTTATTTTACTTTCTTCATTTTTAAATTGCTTCACTAATTTGCATTTTCTTATATAGGTAAATTTTTACGGGACTTCTTAAGATTTTACCTTATTAAACTTATATGAAAGTAGAGGAGACTTCTCAACCTTAATTACCATATTTGATTAAGTTTAATATCTTATTTGTTTATCACTGAGGGTAATGTTATTTTTAATTATAGGTGTTGAAACTTCTAATATTTTTCATTTTTTGATTTTAACTTATATAGTTTCTTTGTTAAATCTTGGTTATTATGTATTTAGGTTATAGTTTTTACATTATTGTGTGTTAATCCATGCATATGTAACGCTTAATGAGTCAAAGGTCATAGGACATGAGAATTAGAAAAAAGAAAATGGAAAAATCAAGCTGAGGCATGCATTAAGGGTTACAGAGGATAATCGATGCCACTTTTCAAGGTGGTATACGTGACGGTGTTGAAATAATAAATGAGAGTGTTAAGAAACATAATGTAACTACCTTTAATATGGAAATTTTGTTTATAGTCAGTTTCATAACCGAGCAATACTCTAAAGAAGCAAAATATAACTGACACTAGTGTTAAAATGCATCCAGTGCTAGTCTCGTCTTGGAACTTGACTCCATAAAAGTCCAACTTTAGCTTTTTTACCAAAAACCTTATTTACTTCTTCTTTAGGTCACTCAACTTTCAAAATCCCTAATTTTCAGCTAAATCTAGACTTCTATCATTAAATCTTAACTTCCAAACACTAAATATTTTCCTTAAACACAAAAATCCTCAAAAGCCTTAAATCATTCCCTTTTCCTCATATTTTTATGATAACAAGACACAGATTGGGGAGTCTGAGTGGAAAGGAGTTTTGGGAGATATTAAGCATCTATTTTAAGTTCTACATTTCTAAGTAAGTTACTCTCTCTAATTTCATAGTAGTAGTCCACTAAAGTGGAGTATTGAGCTTGAAAGAGGAGGAATTAAGGATTGTGTACTACTATTATGGAATTGTAAGTATATTGAATTGGAGTTATGGAATTTGTGTTAATTATGATAGATTATGACAAATATTGTGGTTTCTATAATTGTTGGTAGAATGGAAGAAGTGTTGTTGAGGTGTGAAATTATGGAGTGGAGTTTGTGAATTATGGTGAAGTTAGCATCTTTGATTATGTGCTGAACGGATGGCTCTAATAATCAAATCAATAATTAAGAGAAGTCAAATTCGATCTTTTTTGACACTACCTTTGGAGTATTTTTTTAGGTTTATAAATCAAAAGAATGAGGAATTATATAATAAGTAGAGCAGTAATAACATCATCATTGAAAAGATTATAACCCTAAATATTAATTGAGTCTTTAAGATTATAAACATGCTTCAAAACATACATTAGGATCATTTTCTTAACTTTAAAATAAGCGTATAAAAGAATTACATTCCATAAAAAAATTGAAGAGCATCTTAGGCTGCTATCAGAGGGTAGGAGGTTGAGCTTTCATAATAGGATGCCATCAGGATACGATGAGTGGAACTAAAGGGATGCATTGTATAGTTTCAAATTGGGTATCACATATTTTGTTGAACAGGTACACTTTTTGTGTAAACACCTACCTATACAACCCCATCATGTGATTTACATATTGAGCCACAATGTGTAGCCTCAATCCAGTAGGTTGAACCAAATTTGGACCATAGATTTATACCTTATGGACTTGTTTTAACGGTATAAGCAAGGTTCCACCAATTTGATTGTCATCTTTAATAATGTAATCCATCAAAAATTTGGTCTTATACAAGTTACAAAATTAAAATTATGTTCTCAATACTAATTAGTCAATTGTTAAGAAGTAAAATGTGGATGTTTACAATGTTAGGATTATGAATATCGGAGAGATAGATTTTATCAATGATAATTGGATGTAGTTGTTTAATTATGCATAGGAGAATAATAGGTGGATTAATCCATATATATTAAATAGAGAGCATCTAAATAACTCGGGTCAAGAGACGCAATGGGATCATAATGATGAAGATGCTGAGAAGAAAAGAGAGGAGATGGATTAATCCACGAACTTCCTTTATAAGGATATTAAGGATATGAATGTCATGCCAACTTCTATATGGACTTATCTACGACACTTTCCATTGCTACCTTTACTGCCCCAGTGACCTTGGCCTTGCACCCATGTATATATATATATATATATATATATATATATATATATGGTTAGGTTTAAGATGTTTAAGATTATTTTAATTATGTATTGTCTTAACTAACTCTTATGTGTTTAATTTGTTGATTTGATAATTTTGAAATTTTAAATATGGTTTGGATTTTATTATTTATGGGCATCTGTAGATGTTATGAATATTTTAAGTAAGGTAGAGTATTTCATAATAGGAAATTATTAGTTCTACCATAAAATGTTTAGGGAGTTTCTTAGATCCTTTTATTATTTACTCTTGAAGCACAATAATAAGGAAACTAATATTTTAAGTACAAGTTAGAATTAAAATTGATCTCGTTACATGAATATTTTCAAAATTTTTGTGTTTTAGTTTTTTGTGAGATTGTCTTTAGGTTCTCATTAGTAGCTTTGAGTTGATAGCATAAGTTTATGTATAATTTTGAGTTGAGATTAATTATTAGAAATTATATAAATAATATGATTAAATGAATGTAATGTTATCTTGACTTTGTAAATGCTAAGAAACTAAATTTACTAAGTGATAAAACTTTGATTTTACTTGAGGGATTGTAAGAGAAATTACGCCTTTATGCAATAGTTTTTGTTTCTTTTATAAATACCTTCTTGATTTTGAATTCCTAAAATTGGAATTTCGTCTTTTGGAGATTACATGTAAGATGTTTACAAATATTAAAATCATAAAGGCACTTAAAATTTGAGTTTAAACCAAGTTGCCTACGCTTTGATACATTAATCTATTAGTGAGCCCTTTCAAGTATAATTTAAATTTTAAGCTTTTTCTTGGTATCCCTTTCCTAAATACCTTGATTATAAAATCAAAACTAATATTTATTGCCAAATTCATCAATAGTAGAGCTTTTACTCGAGCTTTGATGCCTTTAGGAATAGGATGCAATGAAGTGTACAAAAAATGACAAAGTATATGAACGAAGCAATATAAAAAGGGGAATTTTATACAAATTCAAAAAGGTTGCAAAAATTTTAAAAGAAAAATATGAAAAATAATAAAGTATTAAAAATCAATTTGCATGGATTCATGTTATTGAAAAGAATGAAGAAAAATGAATGGTTGTAAGAATATAAGTAGTTAGTGCAGTGAGGATTGATTTTTTTGTTAATTTATTTTTTATTGCTCTGCTAATTGTGAATATTTTTGTTTTTCCTATTCTCTTTCTTTTATAACCACTTACCACTTTGTACCCATTACAACCCTATTTGAAGTCCTTTTGATTTTTTTCTGTACTATCTATTTAAGTAATGGAGGTTAGATGATTTTCAAGCTTATGGTAAGCTCACTTTTATAAGAAGATAACAAAAGTTTCTCACTAAATTTTAAATACTTATATGAATGAATAATATTTTTTATGGACCTATCAAATTATTGTATTTGAACTTGATAAAGGAGATAGAATAGTGTTTCTTTTGTTTTGTTTGTATTAGTATTTACTTAGAAATATAAGAAGTATGTCAAACAAATACAATATACCTTCCCACATAAATAAGCACCTCCATCACTCTGTAGGAGTAGAGATAAGATACGTTTTAAACAATTGTCTAAGTGATAAATGAGAGCTTAAGGATTAAAAACACTAATATTAATGTAAAGTATATTAAAGGGTAAGAAAAGATGTTATTAGTAATGACATAACCTAAGGAATAATATGTTCACTCAGTCTATCTTGACATGTCATATATGAGTTTTGAAAATTGAGTGAATAAGTAAATAAGTGAACTTAAGTTAGATGTTGGTATGTTTGAGCCATCATCTCTGATAAAAGAGATTTAATAATGTAACACATGAATATCATATATATATAACTGACCAATTAGGATAATATAAGTCGTATTCTCAATTTATATTATATGACAATCTGTGAAGTTATATAAACCTTAAACAAAAATATCTTTTTTACTCAGGTTTTAATTCCAAAAAATTGTGTTAATGATTGTTACCTTAAAATGTTGTTAGAAAATCATGAATGATTTGGTGTAATGGGACATTCTAAAAAAGCTAGTTAATTTGATTTAAAGGATTAACAAATGAGTAAGATCATTCTAAATTCGATTTTGTATCAAGATGCATCTAAAAGGATTTACCTTTTATCTAAAAGAAAATACGAATACAAAGCATATTATTTGGTGTTAATCTAGAATTTAGGCATGACAGGATGGAATTCTCATCAAATTTGTACCTAACTTTTACCGATGATATAACTGGGCTTTAGAAAACTTAGAAAATGAAATTCTAAGCTACCAAAATGCTTAAATGTAATGAAATGAAATATGAGATGAAGAAAGTAATCGATTGTTACAAAAGATAGTTATAAACTACAAATAGGGAATTTGTTATAACAAAGGTGAATTCGCAATGTAAAGAAAATTGAAAAATAACAAAATGTGTTCAAAAGAGGTTGATAGTTTTCTTTGGAGATTGATTTTTGTTGTATTGTGATTATGTTGGTTTGAGAATTATTTGGCAATTGTATTCCTCTGGTGAATTTAAAATCCTCTAATCCTTAAGTAGTTTTTGTTATAACTGCTAACTTTCATACATTTTAGCTAACTACCTGCCACTATTTCCTTAAATTTCACATTCTAGACTTCTTGTAACTGCTAACTTCCATGTTTTAGACTTTTGCCTCTAGCAATTTTCTTATAACTGCTTAACTTCTAGCCCACTTGAACATATTCTTATTAACTTTCCTTATGCATTATTATTTTTTAAAGCACATGTTAACTATATATCAACTATCAAGACTTCTTGAATCTTGGAATTCTGAACTACATGTCAATGAATTATCTAGCCAATTGACTTCCAAGATTTCTAGTATTTAGACTTTTCACTTTTAGGCCAAATGGCCTAAATTATTTTTGCCTCCGCCCTCCACGCAAATGTTTGGTATGATATTGAAGACCTTCTAGACTTTTGAAGTTATTAATCTTTGTAGGAACAAATACTAAATCTTCAAACTGACCATCATCCTCTATTGACAATTTTTCCTCCTCAAAAACTAGCTTGGCATTCTCATACCTTTTTAGCTCTTTAGAATTTTTTATGATATTCTATATTCGAAATTTAACTTCTACAACTTGCAAGTTCTCTTTGTGAAGGTATATTCACATGTTACTCTTGACATCAAATAGAAGTTGTAAATTAAACTCAGTAGCATTGACAATTGTAACGGGAAAAAATGGATGTTCATCTATGAACATAGTTTGGTCAGTTTTAATAAACAACATAATTCTCTTATTTATTTGATCTGAGATAATATTCTTGAATCTCTAACATGAATTTGTCTAGTGACTCTATGTATTATGGTATTTGCACTAGACTTTACCTCTAATTTATGTGCTTCAGCAGTAAAGTAATAAATTTTTCCTGCAATGAAAAATCAAAGATTTTCTCTACTTTAGAAGTGTCGAAGTTATACTAAATTTGAGTAGACAAAGCTTGTATTTTCCTTTTGACTTCAAGATATTTTCACTTGAAGGAAGGGCAAACACAAGCTCCGAGGATGTTGACTTTAGCTACTGCCAAATTATAAGAATTTGTCTTGTGATATAAGTAGCTAATGAATTCCTCTTCTGAGCCCTTTCTTTGTATTTGAAGAATTTTGTTTTCATTCCATAGAGATCATGAAATTTCTTATCTTGCAATTTTTTCAGTAATCATATTCAGACCTTTTGAGCTAACTTTACATATTTAGTTTCTGAAAGTGCAATTTGACATTGACATCTCATTTTCTTGAAATGAGTGATGAACATGTCAACATTCTCACCACTCTTCTAAATAATTTTGGAGGGCTCAATTATACTAACTTCAAGCTTAGTCCCAAAAAACTGAGTATGAAATATTGTTTTCATTAAATCCTAAGAAAAGATAGAATTCTTAGGCAACAAAGCATACGAGATGAAGGTTGTACATGTTAATGAATATAGGAACAATTTGAGCTTAAAATTGTTGATTGATTGACCATCTTCACCAAAAACCAAATTGAATTCAAGAATTCTATAACCACAAAGATAAGGATTCTCATGATCAATCTATTATAGATAAAGTTTGTGGAATTTTGGTTGGTTGAGCTGTCCTAAACTAGGCGTGTATAATTTTTGGATAACTTCTCTAATGGCTTCCATATTGACTAGTAATATCATTACGGTGGAGGAGTAATAGGACTATGGTTTATTGTTGTAATGTTACCCCGATGGCCTGTTAACTTCATCTTTTACAACAAATCTTTGTCTACTAAGAATTTGGAGCGTTACTGCCTGTCAGTCATTCCCAAAATTAACATGAGGAGGCACCACAAGAACGTCTTCATGGATGGAAGTATCTAAAAGGCAATTACGCTCTCCAACTACCATCGTATTAAGAGCAGGATGCCCCCCTTCCCCTGTGTCCTTTTGAGATTTGTTTTGTTAAAGCAGGAGAATTCTGCTAGCAAACTACATTAAAACGAGAGACAACTTGTCAACCTTATTTGTCAATATCTTGATTACATTAGTCGTTGAGATCATATATGACTTCAATTCTGAAATTTTTTTTTTGCAACATCATTCCATTACAACAAATTTGAATTCTTGCCAGCAAAAAAGTTAGTTGAAGGCGAGGTTGCCTTCTTAAGATTCTCTACTATCTAAGATACAAAGCCTTTATTCCTGTATTTATTCTTCCAAGGCTGGTGGAAAAATGATTTATTTTTCATTTCATGCTTTCAACATCGTAGTCCTATTAAGCATACCAAATTGTTTAGTGTTAATATAGATTCAGGCGCGTTAGGGAAGAATTCTCCCAGAATTTGAACCTAACTTCTATTAATGATATAAGTAGGGTTCGAAAGACAAAGAAAATGGAATTCTAAGCTACCAAAAATGCTTAAATGTATTGAAATAAGTATAAAGTGAAGAAAATAATTGATTGTTACAAAAGGAAATTCGATATAACAAAGGTGAATTTGCAAAGAAAGTTGAAAGATGATAGAGTGTATTTGAAACAGGTTAATAGTTTTCTCTAGAAATTGATTTTTATTGTAATGTGATGGTATGGGAATTGTTTGGCAAATGTATGTTCCTCTATTATCCAAGTACTAATGAATTTATAATCCTCTCATCTTTAAGAAAAAAAAAATTTACTTGCTCACTGTTTACATTTTTGCCAACATGTCACTATTTTCTCAACTTCTATATTTAAGACTTCCTTAATTACTTAACTTCATATTTTGGACTTCTGTCTCTTCCGACCAACTATCATGTTCTTGTTAAACTACCGTCGGGCACTATTATTTTTAAAGCATATGTCAACTATGTATTCTATTTGGACTTCTTGAATCTTAGAATTCTGAGCTGATTCTCAGCTTATGTCGATAAATTCTCTAGTCAAATAATTTCTAAGATTTCTAGTATTTGGGTCGTTGCACTATTGGGTCAAATAGGCTAAATTATTTTTATGTTGTGAACACGGATATATAATGGCAGTCTCCTATTACACATCTTCTAGGCTTGCAAGGTACGATTCGGCGTCTCTTATTAAACATCAGGTCCATTTTCATATGTAAATGGACCTGATGTTTAAAGGCGAAGATAAACGTCAATTATGGATGTCGATTTGCATCAGAACAGTCCCAATCCACTGCACTAGAATATGTCCTCTTCTTTAAGGACTTGAAAGCCAGCTGTACATAGCGGTGCCATGTGAGTTTGCGTGCCAAAATTTTCACTTGAGAAGCGTTGACAAGGAAAGCTTGAGAGCAGATAAAAAATATTGTAATGCCTTCTTCTGTTGTGAGTAAATAACAAAAGACTACTTGTTCACTAGAATCCCCCCTGATAAAAACATCTACTAAATATATATATATAACTTAACAGAACATAATAAAAATACCATAAATGATCCAAAAGATCTAATCCCTTAAAATGTCATGTTTTAACCCACTAAACATCCTTCAGTCCACTTAAATGTTACCATTTTCACACGTCAGGATTTGATAGTCACTGTCGTATGTTTAGATCATTGGTTCAAGATGTCTAACGTGACAAAGCAATACCAATTTTGCGCGAAGAGTGATGCGAAATTTTAGTAAATGTGTCATACCCTCTCTCGCAACTTACAGCAGGATTTACTTGGGTTAAATGAGCCCCAACTAAGAGACTTCTTTCTGTACTTCGTATACATGCAAGGACAGATAGAGAGCATAGGTTGAACGATTGCACTATGCAAAAACAACAATTTAGGCCAAACTGAATAGTGTTTGACTAATTAACGGTCCCCAATCACCGTAGGCAGATAATTTCACACAAGCCCCTGTTCTTGGCACGTTCTATATACAAGTTGGTTATACACTGTTAGTAAAGCTTAATCTATATACATGGGGCAAAAACCAATTGATGACCTCGTGTCAAACTGAAAACTCTCTTCACCAATCATCCAAAATACAAGCCTAGGTCTTCTTCAACTTTTGCCTTCGCAAACCCAAGCCCCTGACTACCCAAGCTCCTATGGTATAGTCTTACAGTGCTCGTCTCCTGTTATGCTAGTCAAGTATTCAACAACCAGGCACAAGATATTTAGTCCTCTCCCGTTCTTTTGCTTCTCCTGGTTCAACCGCTCGCCAGCGCTGTTGTCTTGTTTTCCTCAATGTGTCATGAACTTATAATTCATACTTTCGTCCAGGACAAACTGAGATAACCCAGGATGGATTTTAACAAAACACCAAAAAAACAATCCTCCCCATGTTCACCCATGATTAAACGAAGCCTTCAGACTCTCTTCTGGTAGTGTCCAAGACAGCAGGTGTCCACCAGAATCCCCAGTTAGGAACTGCTTCAAGTCACTGCTGAGATAAAGTGCAGTAACGGGATGCTTATGAGACTTCAATATCTTGTGCAGAACTAACCTGTACTCTGGTACCTTGTCACCTAAATTCAGCTCCCCTGACAAGTTACAGGTCGATTTACTCAAAGCACCCTCTTGAGACAAATGAACCATTTGCCACACCTTTACAGCCCCACTCTGGTGACCTGTTACATACCAGTTTGTATCCAGCCAGTCTGAAAAATTACAACTTGTCACTGAAAGAATGGTATCAGATGGCAATTGGGATGTGTTAATCAATGCAAGGCATTCCCCATTGATGCTCCAGATAGCAAGCAGAATTCCAGCAGCTGTCGCAATCTCCCCTGTCAAGTCATTCACATAAATTGCTGAAACTGGTGCTGGGAACTCCGGTAGCTGCCTAATGAATGACAAGGAACTAAGGTCCCACATAATCACTGTGCAGTCATCAGACCCACTCACAAGCAGCATGTACGGCTGGCTAACATGAAGACAAGTGATTTTGGCAGTGTGCCCACAAAGTGCCTTCTCCAACTGCAAGCGTCGTGAGACACGGGGCTTGTCATTGCTGATTCTCCAAACACGAAGTAAGCCATCATCTGCTCCTGTCACTAAGATTTGACCATCACGGCTAACACCAGTGCACTGAATCTGGTTCCCATCATGAAGATTTTCATGCGTGGAGAGAAGTCTGTCTTGATCATAGCTCATGAATCTTAAACTACGATCTGGGAAACCCCATGCCACATATTTAATGTATGTTCGAGGCTTAAGTAAACTGTTTGTCCCTACAACAAAAATTTTTTCATTGAGGGTAACAATTTGCATTATTGCAGACGAGCTCTTGCGTACTTCATGTGGAACAAGATGGGAGGAGAACTTAAGTGGATGACGAGGAAGCCTTCTGTCAGATTGCCTTTTGAAATGAGGTTTGAGAAATAGCTGCTTAGGTGTTTGCCCAAAGTGATTGATTTGTGCTAAGATAGAGGCTTTCATTGCTGGATCTGTAACTGAGTCTATATCCACACTACCCTCGTACGTGTAGTGATAAAAAACATTCACAGCTTCTTCAGCCGCCTGTCCATTATGCAAGGAGCATTGAATATAACTAGAATAAATAACAATGGATATAGAAATATAAGATTTACTATCAAATGGATAACATTAGCAAAATACTCATAGGACCTGGATGTTGAGATTCATAGTGATGACTAAGGGCAGATAAAGTTATAGTTTTCCTATTTAAAGGATGAAGCAACTACCAAGAGAGGGATAGATACATAGATATTGAGAGAGAGAGAGTATGAGATGTTCATTTTGTTACATACAAGGTAAATAATCCAAACTAACCTTCCCTCTTTGTTTATATCCAAAAATGAGATCTATCCAGTGATGAAGATTTTCCGAAACATAATCTGACTCCAATGCTTCCCTATGCTTCCTGATGAATTCTCTAGCACTGCCTCTAGCCCATGGAGGTAAGATGACATCACCAACCTGGAAACAGATTTCCCTTGGAGAGTTAACAAGACAAAATTTTGAAAGGACAGGTACTTTGCAAGGGAACAAATTCTGATGCGTCGATCACCATTGAATAAAGAAATGAAAGCAATGGAAAGAAGAAGATTCAACAACTTCCAGTCAAACCTACCTTCTCTCCCGATTGTTTCTCTCCCAAGTCAAGATTGAACTTATTATCCAAGAACTCTGGCATGTAGAAGAATTCTGGAATCAACTCCTTCACATCAGACGTATTGCCTTTCCCCGCTGCACTTAACCACGTATCTCTAACACTATTGAAAAGACGGTCGGCATGATCAAATTGACCACCCTGCAGCTTCAGATTCTCTGAACTAAATGGTGGAAGGCGTATAAGATAGAACAGGACAATCCCTGCACTAGAATAATGAGAACCATAATGAAACTTGGGCACCTCAGGATCATCCCAACTCTCGTATCTGTGTAGAAAGAAAAAAAAAATGTAAAGGAAACAATAAATAAATAATCAGTAACTAACTGTCATATGCATCTCAGCATACCTTTTCCTAAATTCGTCTTCCCCTTCAGGTGTCTGACAACCCATTGGTTTGTCAAGCTTACGAAAAGTTTTAGGATTGGTCAAATCAAGATTTTCACTCTCATAATCTGAAAGAACCCATGGAAATACTGGATATTGGGTGAGATCACTGTAGCCACGACCAGCCAAGGTATTGAGGTGCATTAGGTACTGAAAGTTACTAATTTCTCCATTTTGCCACCTTTTTGAAAAGGATTTAGCCATTATGTTGAATAAACGACTGCCTTCACCACTCTCTTGTTTTGTTGAACCAGAAATTGTAGGGTCCAACCTTAAGCAAGGAAGAAATTCATAAAATAAGAACATTGGGTTCCAATATTCAAGATAAGGAAGAAGCAACCCCAACATTGAAGGAAACAGTATAGCATGAGCAAGACAGGAGTGTATGAAGTAAAAGAACAATATGAGGACAGAGAAACTGGATCTCATTTCTTTGGAAAGAAATTAGGGAGATTCTAGCAGGTTGACTGCCTAAGGAAAATGCATGTAAAAATTACCTCAACAGAATCGTATCCAAGTCATATAGAGCAATATGTACACAATGGAGCAAAGTTGAACATATCATGAACATACAAACAAAGGATAGAAGCAGAGACAGGCCAAAATCAGCACAATATTCCAAGTCATATAGAGCAATATGTACACAATGGAGCAAAGTTTAACATATCATGAACATACAAAAAAGGGGATAGAAGCAGAGGCAGACAGAAATCATACATGCTATTCCTTGGAAGATTCATGGAAACCAAATTTTTGAATACTTCTTCTCTTTCCTTTTTGTGAAATACCAGGAGATCATTACATCCATCCATGCTAAATATCTCAATAGCAACAGGACGAAGCTGGTAGTCACGTTTCAAAATTTCATGGACACTGTTGAGTTTCCACATTTGCCAAGGATGAGGTAAATTACCACTAGTACACACTTTTTCCTTGCCCCATGCACCACCATTGTAAGCCCATGCCCTTCCTCCAACATATGTCTTTACTGTTGTGCTCCAAGAAGAAGTTGATTTGGACTGGAAATCGATACTGTTAGTAACATCCTTCTTTACACCCAAAGCCTGATCGATAACAGATAGTTCATCTTCGCATTCCTTTTCACAAATGCACTCAAAATCATCAATGTAAAAATTCTCAATTACATATAAAGAAAGTTCCCCTATCAGAAATACACCATCATGCTTGTCCAGACCTACAACTCGTTCACAGTTATATTTAAAGCGGATCTTTTCAATGGGTTCTAGATATGGCCTTATGAGATATTCACCATTATCATTAAGTTCTTTCTCTGACTTATTATCCGTGGCTTTAGCTTCATCAACTTTATTAGAAGATGATTGCCTTGGAGATCCTATTTCAGACTTCTCTCTTATGCTTTCTGACAATGGAGCAGAGACTGTACTGGATTTGACCCCAAACTCAAGTGCTGAGTGAAGACTAGCATCATTCATACTCCTAGCTCTATCATCAATCCACCCACTCCTAACAGAATCTATATCTTTGCCATCATCAGCTTCTTTGAAAAAGTCCCCATACATCTCACTTTCAACTCCATTCGGACTGGCACCATCAGTGAAAAGCTGAAAAAAAACCTCTGAGTCAGTATCAAAAGCATCAGGCCATTTTCCTTTAGACAGCTCAAGTTCTCCAGGTTCAAATTGCCCATCCAAAACGTTTAAAACATTATCGATCTTCAATTTGCATCGTGCAAGCTTTTTGCGCATTCTATATGGACCTTCAATGGGACAAAGCTGCCACTCAGGATCTTCAGTCACAGAGGACTTGTGCATTGGGAATATTCCCCGCTCATGGACAAGTTGCTGAAGAATGGTTTGCCACTCACTTTCAGCATGAAGAACCCATCCATACTTATCTTGCCGAACAACTCTCAACTCAGTAGACATTGTATCACGAACCATTTCCAAAGCATATCTCCGTTCATTCAATTGCTCCCAGTGTCTTACATCCAACTTTGAAATATCTCGTAATCTTCTACTCATTTCTCTCTTACGACGTCCCTCAAGACCTTTGATTCTTACTCCTGGAAATTTTGCTGATCCAGTAATATACTGAACCCACATAATGGCTGCACACTGCTCCAATACTTTGTTGACTACCTGCTCAGAACCCTGAAACCACTCAAAGAAAGCAGATAGACTTCCAGTTAGTAACCTGTCAAAACCACCATGTAATACATCCAGATGCTGTCCTTGATGTGGTTTAGAAACAAGTAAGTCCTCTAGTGCAGATCTGCGGTGCACCAGAAGAAACTTGATAATGTCAACTGCCATGTTCCGTACATTTCGCCTATGATCACGGAGAAGAGATAGAAGATTTACACAAAGACAGCAATTTAGATCAGTGTCCAGATTAATGGGGCAGAAAATAATTCTCCTATGAGCAACTACTAACTGCAAAACTGTGCCAATGTCAATTCCTGAATCTTCTTGCACATTGCTTGAGGGCAATCTCTTCTTTGGTTCAAGGAGTAAACCTAAGTTTGAAAGGAGCTCATCTTCACCAATGTGAACTAGGAATGATGGAAGAAAACAATATAACATCAAGCGATTTGTGTTCTTGAGGAGTGAATGTATGTAGGCATCAAGTTGTTTGCTCCCTCTCTTAATTGATAAAATACCCTTTCCTGCAGGAGCTGCTTCTTCAATGCGACCATCTTTATTTGCCAATTGCAACATTGACAACATAAACTCCAAGGTCTTCAGCACACCAGCTGGTTGAGGAAAAGCACCCATATAGACCCGGTCAACTATCATCCAGCACAATGCATCTAAGTTTGATGACCACCGACTTTTATCTAGCTTTTTCTGATTTTCTTCATCGTCACGGAGAAGACGCCTTTCTATGAAGTTCATCAACCTACTAAGGCACAAACCCTGAAAAACTAGAAGAGGTTCAGGGTCAACATATAAAGGTGCCATTTCCAAAACACTCTCAATAAGCAGTGCTGCTTTCATCTGCTCAGTGATGAAATCAGAAAGAACTTCTGCCACAAAATCTAGTACAGCAGTTGTTGCTGCAGAACATGGACCTCCTCCATAACCAGAATCATCAATTTCAAGGAGCATTTTTGCACTGATTGTGAAGTATGTGTTTGCAGCAGATGGATTTTGAGTACTAGATCTCAATTCTGAAGATGAATCCAGTTCATGGGCGGTCAAAGAAGATTCTACAGAAGGAGAGGCATGTATCGAAGGTCTGGATTCAGAATTTTGAGCACTTCCCAGCCATGATGCCAATGCAACAACTCGAGATGAAGAATTTGCAAGTGGAATCCTTGAATTAGATTTCTCTGATATGACAGGTGAATCCAATACAGTATGAGATGCAAAACTTGGAGAATATGTCGGTTGAACTGAATTCGTATTGCAGGCAACATTATGTGCATTATATTCATTTGAGAAGGCAGACACTTGCTCAACATTCTCCAAGTCCAAGTGCTGAACAGCTAGGCCATCTCCTTGCACCGGCTGTTTCAAAGGGGAATTAGCAGCCTTGATATCTGCTTTTCTATCAGCAACATAATTTTCAGGTACAGGCATATCTTCAGAGCTTGTACTTGCATGCCCCTGGGGAAAGCTCCCAATACTAATGGAACTCTTCACAGAGTGTTCTTGTTCATGAGGCAAACTGGAGAAAGTATTTTGGGAACTGTAGTTATCATCACAATCATTCAAGTTTTTTTCTTCTGTCTTGTCTGAGAGTGCTCTTATCATCTTCACCGCATAAGTTGCCCTGTAAGAGAGTAGGATTACCCCCATCCCACAAAGTAAAAAGGATGACAAGTTAAAAAAAAGAACATATGTGTGAAGGAGACTCTAATTACATTAAATAGGTACAGAATAACAAATTTTCATTAATTGAACTGGCACCAGGGATGGAAGTAAAAAAAAATGCTGAGAAAACAGAATATAGCAACAAACCTTATACAAGAAAAATAAAGGTCTATGCAGTTTTCAAGAAACTCTGGCCTTCTACAAACAGCTGTAAAAGGTGGACACATTTTTGCAAGATCAACCATAAACCTCAATACTGAAGTTGCAGTAGTAGGAGCCAATGCTTCCCCACCCATTAAGCGTGCTGCATAAGTCTTGTGCATCAATGCTTCACCCTGAAGCTCCCCTGCCATGTCTCCATTCCCCTCCACAAGCTCTGACATAAGACTAGCACCAACAAGGGAAAGATTACCAGTTTGATGGGCAAGCATTGACTGGAAAATTAACCTATCAAATGTATATTTAGCCATTGCAATCACCGAGTCCAACAATTCAACAAACTTCAACTCCACATAGCTTCCATCACTTGGCATCAGGGCATGAAAGTCAAGCATGCGGACTTCCGGCAGTCTTGGATAAACAGGCTTTCCAAATATCAGACAGAATATGATATAATATATGTCTGGAGAATCATAAAAATTTGGAAGAACTCGCACCAAACCCTGATAACCCCCGCTAGAGCGAAATTTAAGAGCAAAGTTGGGACAAGAAGCAAGGCACACACCTAGAAGAGTCATGATCCATCTCATACTTGTAGGATGAACAGCTTCATCAAGAAAAAATGTGATCAGTTTGGATGAAACAATCTTATGCCACTGTTCAAGCACCTCTTCTGATTTTATGGTTACTTGTAGATCAATAAGCATCTCCAGCAGCATATTCCTTACAATTACATGTTTACCCATTGACTCGCGCATTATTTGTTCCCGTGGTTTCAATTCAGGTGGATCAAATGACATAATCACAAACTTAACCACATTTTCAAGTTCGGAAGCCAGAAACCCATCTTCCAGTATGACTCCAAGCAAGACAACTAGTTTCTCTAAAACAGGAACTTCAACATCACCCCGCTGCAAAGTCACTAGCAGATGTTGAACAAGGTTTATTCGGCGCAACACAGTAAGATTATGATTTCTATACCAGTGCATAGATACTAAATGATCAAGGAAACCTAAAAGTGCAATTTGAATGGGAACTGGGGCTATAACCCATAATGTCCAGTCCAACAAGACATGCTCAACCATATCTGAATTAGACAAGACAATGCAATTTGAAGTTTCAACAGGTATATCAGAGTTTTCTAGCTCAGAAATATGACTGAATGAATCTTTTGGGGCAGAAAAATCATCCATATCACCAAGAGAACCAACTGAAGAAACTTCATCCCGAAATTTTGACAAACTAAGGTCCTCAAAGCTGGCATCCTGAAGAGTTTCAGCAGGAGACAAAGTAGTGTGCATGCTTTCCAATTTCCTTGGCTCAGCAAAAGAAGCTTCACATGCAGCAATTTGGAAAAAGATTTCCAGACATTGCATGTCAAATATTGACATTCTACGACGAAGAAATAAAGATAGCAAATGGTATCCCCTGCATGTTTGCATATCCTTTACGTTCTGGGGATTCTGATGCAATGCACAAGCCAATAAAGTCAATGCCATGTGAAGCATATCCCTTGTTTCAGCAGCTTCAACAAGAGCGAGCACTACAGCCATCCCACCAATAGGGCGGATAGTATCACCAATTGTGCATTGCCTGCAGACACAGATGTCCCCATAGAGACCTCCAAATCGTGGTATACCTGGACAACAGAAAGAAGCAGTGATGAAATGATTAATAGTAGCATCCTCGGCTCAATAAACATACTGACAAAAGAAGGAAGCAGCAGTCATGAAATGTTTAATAGTAGCATCCTCCGTTCAATAAACATACTCCCATGAAACATTTGCAACAGAATCAGACTTTAGTAACTCACCCCCTATAGGAGAAGCTGCAGCTGACATTGGATCAACCAGATTGATCAACGAGAATGTCCCAGATGATCGAATAGCTTCAACACATGTTCCATCAAATGCAAATATAAGTTTCTTACCAGAAAGCTGTAAAGAGAGATTTCCTAGCCTTTCCAAATCCCAAACAATCCCACTGCCATCTGCCCTAGAATCACCTTGCTTGCCAGCATTATCAAGTTTCTGTGCATTTGCCAATGACAAGTCAGCATCCAAAGAATCTAATATGGCCATACTACCACCACCACAAGCCTGAATGGGCACGAAACGCAGAAGATCCGAGTCTTGGAAAAGCCCTCTATAGCCTCTACCAAGAATGTACATAAAATATATACACCCTGCTGTAAGCACCTCCTCAAAAAGATAGGAAGATCGTAGCTTCCATGTCAAATCACTAACTCTTGCACAATTAAAGGGGGTCCCCATTGTTACCTGCAAAGGCTTACCAAAAGGAGACGGAGAATAACCTAGTTTACCTGTGTGTCTTAGCTTTCCATTAAGGTACACATATGCAACACTAGCTTGAAATAGTCCGGCAAGAGCATTTGGTTTACTGTGAACAACTGCAAGGTGATGCCACCTGCCTTCTTCTAACTGTAATCCAGAGAAAGACAGGGACGAAGAGTTGCTTGTAGCAAGAGTTAGAACACCGTCCTCCTGAAGATAAAGTTCTGCATAGAATGAGCTTCCACTACTTGCTGTACCAACCGAAAAAATCCGAAGAATATGATGTCCATTGTGAGTCACATTACAACCACTTCGTCTCTTAGAAGGACCAGCTTTCAAAGGTTCCATTTCCTTTGCTTGCGACTTCAGGAAATTTCTGAACTGAAACCAACACACAAATGAATAGCCCGCAGCAGGAGGCCAAGACCTTTCTCCTAAGGATACCTGAATTGAAGCATGGCCAATTTTGCTCATGTCCATCTCAACAAATGGAGCCATAGAAACATTCTCCAAGGCCATATCTTCTGTAAGAAGTAGCCTCTCCATCATATCAACAAGAAGATGACCTGAATTCATGAGTCTCGTTTGTAGAATGTATCTAATAAGCTGTTGAAGTTCTGAAGGAGACAACCTATCACCAGAAATGATCGCCTTATTTCCCAACATACACATGTGAGTAAATTCAGCAATGTTATAATCCACATAAAAGACAAAATAACCTACCTATATGCTCCAAGAATTTCCACAATCTTTAATGCATAAGAAAGCAATGGAGATGAGCCTAAAAGGAAAGGGCGAATTGTCTCGAGCAGAAGTTCTACACAACCTAGAAATTTTGAGAAAATAGTAAACAAATTAGTAGAGAAGCTAAAAATAAAAGATAGAGGAATATGGATGATTGCAAAGAATAGCCATTCCTACCAACAGATGTGAGGCTTTCTTGATTAAATGGACCAGCAAGAGCAAGCCTATCAATAAGATTTAGCACTTCCAGTTGCACCTTGGGAGTAAATAGTAACAATGAACGGAGCAGAACTCTAATGGCACCAGGGTTGTACACTCTTTCCTTGTCAGGATCACATAAACCCGATGACGTAGTTAAAAGAAAAGTAGCTGATTCAGACTCATTGAGGTCAGTCAGTCCTACACTATCTGACGAAAAGAACGGTGGAAGCACAATTTCAAGAGCAACCTCTAGCAACAACTGTATAACTAGCTTTTCACACTCAACACAAAGCAAGCCAGACTCAGATAGAAGATCATAAAACATCTGGGACAACAAAATAGAATGTAATTTTGTCCTGTTAATAGCATTGCCACACACGCCAGCTGTAATGAGGCGCATTAAATATGTAAATAACTTCATGCAAACAATCAAAGAAGATTCTTCTGCCTCTCTTCCATCACCTTGGAAACTATGGAATGTGGTCAATAAAAGAGAAAACCCAGTGGCTTCACAGAAGACCCTCTGCGCTGAACCGTTAACTCCCATTATGCGCCACAAGGTACCCATCATATCACATTTAGCATCACATTGAAGCTTATATTGATTCCCTGTACCACTTGTAACCATTCCACTTTTTAGAACTTCAACAAGAGCACCTAATTCTTCGGGATGAGCCTGGAAATTGGAATCCCGGATCAATAATCATTCGATCAGAAACAATCTAGCACAAAGTACAAGTTTCTAGAATCATTAATGAATGAAGGACAGGCGTAAGCTGCAATTATTTTGCTATTTACAGCTTCAAGGGCTAGTTTTCCAAAGCACCAGTTTTCAAAAGTCTAAAATATGATGAGAACGTAGAACTCTGAGAAGTAACATTTGTAAAAATCCATGCACAGAAAGGTTAACTACATGAATTACAAACCTGTGCAACATCTTCAGTAATCAAACAAGATAATATCCGGAGGACACCAGGACGATGAACACTAGAAACCACAAAAGGAAGAACAGTGGCTACACCATTAGCTGAACGAAAAGATGCTTGATTGCCTTCAGCTTTTTTCACCAAAGAGACCATACAGTCCCATGCAACAGATATTGTACCCTCAATTTCAAAAATAGGAAACTTCCCAGAACCAGATTCTATTAGCTTGGGGGAAGACAGAATAGCATCTTTACTATCTAAGTGTTTCTTAAAGCTAGACTTTTTATCTGACTGGTTAGGCTTAACACTTTGTTGGTCTGATCCTAAAAGAAACTTGTGCTGCTTTAAATCATCTAGCAGGACTTCGAGTACACCAACTTCCCGAAGCACTTTCTTGTATTGCTGATCAAATGATATAAGTTTTACAAAGAAAGAGAGAATAGTGTGCTTCAGTTCTGGTGTTATTGGTTGCTGCAATAAGCAACAAAGAGAGAGTAATTCTTGTTCGGGAACACAGTTCACAACAGTCACTGCATATTCAAGAATTTTCAAGATAATCTCTTGCAATGATGCTGGAAAGCCAGCCATATTTAGGATTAAAAGTGGAACTGTTCGTAATTTTTGACACAGTTTATAGTTTTCAATGTGACTGGAGAATATCTTAAACATTCTATTCAAAACTTCTGCTTGCAATTCCCTGTTATCTGCCTTGAGAAAAATGTCTTGCAACATCTGAACTGCCTCAAGGTCCTTTACTTTGTTATTGTCTATATCCCAATTTTCATCAGCAAGCCAATCAAGAGATGGTGTACGACTTCTGCCATGACCAACCTTGGCATGAGAAGACCTAGAACCTTTTCCTGCAGAAGATCCTTTAGATTCACTTAGACCAGTTTGAGCAAGACTAACAAGACAATCAAGCAGCCTAGATAGTACAGGTGATATATGCTCCAAATAGAGATCCTCTTTTCCCACACTACTGTGTCTCCCTACATCATTGCTAGCCTCAGGACCGATGGAAGTCCCATCTTGATCGGTATTAGTAATTGACGGCAGAGATAGAGTAGCCTGGTTTTGTGGCATGGAGGACAGAACCAATGCAAACTGGATGAGAAACTGATAGCCATGAGCATTATGTATATCTTCCCTGAGCCTGACGCCACCAGCCTCTACAATTCAAGGTTATATATAATAAGCAGTAGAACACACATTTTAAGCTTACTACAAGTCTTAAAACTGCAAGTAGGCATTGTATTAAATTTCATTTAACGACTCGAGAAATCTAAACACCAGCAGAAGTCTTTCAACAGCTTCAAACATAATTCATGGGCCAATTACCAGGTCTATATGATAACTCAACAGCTTCCAGTAACAAGTCCACAATGCCCATAGTATAGGCAGAATCACCACAATCTGGATTAAAATCTTTGACCGCCATTAAAAGAACTTTAATCTGTATAGAAAGAGAAGAGTTGGTAAGAAGATTCAACAATCTACAAAAAGTGTAAACAGAAATAATTTTACCTAGAATCTTGAAAGATTAAAAAAAGAACAAGTTCTATGAAATTCTAAAATAAGCATACATAACATATTCAGGATACGCAAAGTAATAACTCAGAGGCAGGAGACGAGTTGTGAGAACTCAAAAGGTATTAAATATGGTGGCAATACCAAATGATGCTTTCTTATGTATCTGGCTGTGCTTCCATTGTCGTTCACCAAAAGAAGACCAAGTATCTGGACCAGAAAAGCCAAAAATTGACCCAAAAGAAAAAAAAGAGACAAAGTAACTACTATCAGACCATAAAGATTTTACAAGTTATAGCACGTAAACACAATTTTAAGGCAGCATATATGATGCTTCATTATTGCAACTTGTATATTTGAAAAAGCAAAATGGCCATTCTACCTGCATTGCATGTCTGTGAAGTTGTATGTTGTGTAGTGGAACAAGACCTTCTTTATATTGAGAAAAGACCTTCAATGAGCCGTTGGCAACCATTTGAAACAGAAGCTGAAGTGAATCATCTTCAACCAAACTCTGTGCCGCTGATGGATGACTTGCCAAAGCTTTCATGACATGAACTATACTTCCCTCAACCTGTATGCACAATTACTTGACATAATTTGTACTTAACATGACTCAGGTATATACAATCAGTGATATGTGGATTGAGATGCCAAACATGTGGAGAAATTAATAAGAATCGATGAAAGATGATTTCACAACTTTAACCAAAGCCACCATAGGACTATTGAAGCAAAGTAATCATAAGCTCAGAGGGGAGTATCTTAGGTAGAGAAAAATATATTGAAGGATCACATACCCCTTCAAGTAATCATGCTTTTAAACTATATCTGTTTCCTCGTAGTTAACATTCTACCCATTTGTACCATAATACAGCACTTATTTTCCAGTCAAAAGTTCTACAAGAAGAAACTAATCTTAACATTATAATTGTAAAGAAACTATGGATAAGGTACTGACCAAGTTCTACTATTCCCATGGCATCTCCAATGCAGAAAAAGGAGAAGGCAAGAATTCATCAAGTTATCAACTGCTAACTGATTATCCATAATATAAAGCACTATCAACAAAATCAACAGTCTAGATTCCAAACCAGGAACCATGATTGTGTCAAGCCTTATAAACTAAAAAACCAAGTCAGTGGGTCCTGTATGACTCTTAACAGAACAGAGGGTTCTATTCCATCAAACAAACTGTCAATTAACAGCATTCATGGACATATTTGGGAACCACATATGCGAGTGAAGCTCATGTCACAGAGGTGGGAAATTAACAAAGTTTTTCCCTAAGGAGCTGGTTTGAAAAAATAGTAACATTGTTTATAGGATAACCTGCAGGCCTCACTCCCTCCCTAAGACATTTCAAACCCATTCCTCTCCACCTCGTCGTTGCAAAAATAGAAGCAAATCTTTTGTTGTCAATAAAAGCAACTAGAAACAGAACACAAAGTCGTTTAAAATACTACCTCAAGCTGGCGAACTTGTCTGCCATTACTATCACAATCTTTCTCAGCCTTAGGTCTTTGATTGGACTCAGAACTTAGAAAGGCATTCAGAATATGAATGAGACAGCATAATATCCCCGAATCAAGGAGCGACTGCTTATCAACAGGCTGCAAATGAAAAAACAAGTATTGAATTTTCAAATAGCAAAAAAGCATAATATACTAATTAACTACTCTGAAATGTATGCTTGACAAGGTTCTATAGTTGAGAGCCTCAATTATGAAGAACAAACAGTAAGCCAACTCACATACAGAGTCTAAGCCACTCAAAATTATTCCCTTTGAACAATTAATAGATTATATCTTTAAGCAACTTAACGAAAGTCAATCAAAGAACACATTAATCCCAATAAGCACAGAGAAAACGAATCTCAATATTAATGAAACTGTGATGTGACGAGCAAACAGAAACAGAAAACATCTACTAAGAAAGACTTTTATTAAAAATAAGAAAAATATACCCCAGATACAAGGAATTCGAGAGCAGTAAGCACATTAGAGCCAGGGCTGATGCCATCCTGCAGAAAACGACACAGAAGCACCTTGAGACAACAAATATACAGCACAAAATAGCAGCACACTCAACTGAATGTTTGGAAGATTAACCTTTGTCACTTCTGAAAAAAAAATTAACAGTTTATCTACATCCAAATATCTTGTTTTGCTGCTGATCTTTAACTTCTCAATATCAGATACAAATGCTCTTCCAATTACAAAACAGAATATATGTGTCTCAACTAACCTGTGGTGCAAGAATTTCCAGTTAGTTTGTGGCAATCACATTATGGCAAAAAGAAAGCTAGATTCAATTCAAGATTTCAGAGGAACAAAGACCTTACATGGTAACTACTTGAGCTACACTCGCATGCTGCTTTACTAATCTACAAAAAGCATCTACAGTCAAATTCAGGGCCGCTTCTTTCTCCTGCACAGAAGATTGAAGAGCTATTAGAACCCACCCACCATATCATTCACATAACTAACAGTGACTTCCAACAAAATAGATTACTGAAAACAAGACAGCACAATGAAAGTACACGTAAAAGATTCGTGCACAAAATAAAGTACCTTTTCAGAGCTGGATGAACGGAATTCCTCCCAAAATCTCTTGAAGTCCAATTCCAGTTCATGTCTGTCTCTGCTTTGACAAGGAAAAAGGACCATTGGAGAAAATAACACAAAAAAGTCTCATACAAGTACAAAAGCGTATCTGACAGTCATGATTGCATATAGAGACTGTATGAATATCGATTCAATCTAGCATTGAACACTACATGCTTTGCATGCATCACCAAAAGCATCAAGGCACTTTCTCCAGCCAAAGATCAGTATATGGGTAATACATCATATGATATGAATGAACTGTTGGACACTCAAATGCGGATTATAATTAAATTCACCATACCTAAAATGCCATAAAAATTAAATGACATTTAGGTTATATTCAGCAGTGAGCACTAGGCAAATTCATATTAGAAAAATACACAATATGTAGGCAAATTCATAGAAGAAAAAGGACAACAATATGTTTCTAATTGCATATGACAGGGATGAAAATACACAATAATCCATTCCAAAAAAATGCTCATCTATTCAAATACCTTTTCTCTCTTACCATCCAATAATAACTTCTGGCGTGTTTTATTATACCATCTAAGTCCAATAATCACAAACTTTAAAATTCCCAAGCAAGAGATGTATCTTCAGTACACATCCAGGAAGAGATATTACTGTTGTTCATAAAACTTCCATGTGGTCCAAGAACTGAATTTTATCTGATACAGCTATCCAAAAACTAAATTCTAACTCATAAAAGAAATTACACCAAGCCCTCTACACAACCCCAGAAAACTGCCAAACAGTCTACCTTCTATTTGAATTAGATAACAAGAAGTCTAGCTTGTGTCCCACGGCCTTCTAAATCACATCTCAGCGTAAAAGCAGTAATAATCTTCCTCATTAAGGTCAATAGCTAGGACTTGACCTTAGTTGCTTATGATGCAATCAAGGGTTCATCATGCAAGTGCTTAAATCATAATCGTGGTGTGGTACAGCCTATCTTCTGTTGTACCATGATCATCCATAAAGATTAATAACCACCAAATTCAATCGAAATGGATCAAACTTGCATGCGTTAAATAAACTAACGCTCAATGTCAAATATTCTAAGTAAAACGAACCCTTTGCCATACAAGTAAGAAGTTAGAGAAGAAATTCGCTATAGCAAAACATCTAATTATCACTTCACAAAGAGCAGGTAAGAGCCGTGTCGGAGCTACAAAGTAGTAAAAAGGAGCTCAATTTACTTCCCATTGCGGATCAATGTCAAAGGCAGTCAACACCAACTACATTCCCATAATCAAAACGAACATAAAAACAAATAAACGTTACTAAAATTCACCAACATAATCATTTTACTAAAACAAATGGGGGAAAACAATCCAAACCATAGAAACAGGGGGGGGGAAATACCTCTCGTCATTTAAAAAAAAGGAAGAAGAAAATATACGAACCTGGATGGGGAGAAGGTGTGGTCAAAAGGAAAGGAAGAGGAAAAAGAAGAAACATTGCTATCGCCACTTGGGAAAAGGGAAGAAGACGATGGAGAGGCAGCAACAGTAGAAGAAGCAGTTGGTTGAGATTGAGTTAAACCCACCTTCTCTTTTATGTCCTTAAGCAATGTTACCCATTTCATCCTTTGTCGTCTTTAACTCTCTCCGCTCTCCCTCTCTCTGTCACTCATCCGCCGATCAACCAACGAAACAGCCAACAGCAACGTCAGATCGGACCCTCCTTCATTTCACCTTTCTAGAAGTATCTCTCCTCTGACCTCAACAACGACAACGACGACGAAGACGACGGCCGTACATAAATATCAGAAGAAGAAAAAAGAATCGGGTTGAAAATGCAGCAGCCAGAACAAGAGATCGAAGTGGATGGAAGGCAGCAAGATCCGGGAATTTAATTCCTTTCCATCTTTATCTATGATCTGAATTGACTGTTCTTCTTTGTTGGATTTTTGTGTTTTTCTTTAAGTGGCTATCTTTGTCTTTTTAATATTTGTGTTTGAAATTTCAGAAGTGGAAATTTTTGGAGCCCTAAAAAGAAGGCAGAGATTTTGCTTTATTTTATTTTATTAAAAAAAGACGATGAGAGAAAGAAAAGTAAAAACAGGACTCTCTCTCTCTCTCTGTCTCAGCTTACTGCTGTTTTTTGGACGGCCTCTCCCTCCGCGCCTTGTTTCTCGCCCTATATCCCTTCCATTTCTCTCTCTCTCTCTCCAATAAAATAATTCAAATATTCCAATTTTCGTTAGTCGTAACCTAACAAGGGCCGTCCACCACATGAACTTCCACGTGGCAGGTCGAGGATGCATCTTAATAGACGTGATTGCCAAGAAAGAAGATATATGAAATCCGTACACAGAGAGAGAGAGAGAGAGGGCAGGTGCTGTGTCTCAGTTTCTACTTTCTACTACTGTTAATTTATTATTATTGTGTTTGGTAACTAAAGTACTACCAACGCAAAAAAAGATTTATTTTTGATATTTTGGTGGGCATTTAATTACGGACGTAACCCAAGTACCCAACTCCTCTCCCTCACATATTTCTTAATGACAAAGGCGCGTGATGTGGCCTTCTGCTTTTGTGTGTTTTGTATTGGGTTTCGTAGATATATAAAAAAGTTGTTCACACATTAATCTGAAAACGCTTTCAGCTTTTTTCATTTTGGAAGTCATTAGTACTTGTGTTGCTTGCTAATGAGTATTATAGTTTATTATTTTTATAAATAAAAAAAATAGAAGGTAACTGCGTGGAATTAACAAGTACTAAAAACCGTTTTGTGAAATAGGTAGGTGAATTAAAAGCTCAGAATCCGACTGGGGACCTAACTTATGGTAACATGAAACAGCCGAAGCATCAAGCAAATAAGTCTAATTCATCTCACGCCTTGTTACTTTTCTTTATCTCAAGTAGGTAATGTTGTAGGAGATAAAAAGTTTGGTAAGATAAACCATTTCTAGTTAGTGATTTATCAATACTTGTTCATGTTTTCTTCCTTTGTTGCGTCAGATATTACATAGCCATCTAGAAGTCTTAATAACGTCATTACAACGGAGACACCATACTATAATGTATGTGTCGAAGTTAGATGCGGTAGGATAGCCATCGCCAAATCGCCATCATGTAATTTATGCTCTAAACTGGCTTATTTATACAATAAGGTTGAAGGGAATAGTTAGCACACTTTTCTTGAATATAAATTTTCTGAATTCAAATCCTTGTTTAAAGTAAGCTGAAGTACACATATAATCGGTGGTTGCAGGAAATTAGTATCTTAAACTTTATTCAGCCCATTTTTATAAAATAAAGGGCACTATAGTTTAGACCATAATTAAAAAGCCTTTTTTTTATAAAATAAACAGCACTATAATTTAGGCTATAATTAAAAAATTAAAAACAAAAAAAGAGGAGCACCTAAGTATAGTCTCACTTATTATGGTTGACTACGAAATATGGTCTCCCTTAAGGCATTAAATTTTAATTATATTTCACATGACTTACATTTTTAAATTTAATGGCCAATCCCTCGCTGCATTTAAAGATATCAGTTTATATCTTAGGAAATTAAGTTTTTTTCCCTCTGTATATATCAATTTGATATTTTTCCTCTCTAAAAAGTCTATATTGTAATGAATTGAATTCTAAAATTACTGGAAAATATAATTTTTTATTTTCTTAAACTTGAAATTTATATCATTTTAATTAAAAGTTTAAAATAAACATTCCAATAATAAAATTGAAACAAAATTTTCCTTTTTTTTATTTGCGTTATGCCTTAAATTTAAATTTAACTCTAAATAAACAAAGAAAAATGTATAAACCACTCTTTCTTTATATCATATAATTAGTAAAATTTTACTGAAAAAAATGAGTGCCCCATATATCAGCCTTTTCTTTCTATTCTTTTTGAAGAAGTTTACAATTACGGACACACATATTCTGTAAGGAAATGAAGCACACCATAGTGTTATAATTACCAAAAGAAAAGGATTGTAATTAATGCAAAGAAACTTGTAAACTAAAAGCACAACTCAAAACAACAAATTAATGATGAGATAGCAGAAAAAATGAAACAGAAAAGATATTACGATGAGGGCCATGGCAGCAAAGCGCGTGGAAATGGGTCCCCCGCACTTGATTGGTGGAAACCTGACCTAGGGCTGATGCCTTTTTCTCCGTTCCAAACCATTGCCGTGATCTTTTCATTGTATATGTATTTGTACACAGGTGAACAACTGTTTACCGCTTTCCTCCGACATTTTGAATTTTGAATCTATGCATCATTTTCCTTTTCTTGTTGGAATTTGTTCAAAAATCATCTCCTGGACATGCCATCATTGGTGACCTCAGATGTTAAAGTTTAGACCTAGTGGCTCATTCAAGTCTTTTCAAATAATAATAACTTTCTATAGTTTTTAATTCCCCTCCAATTAGGATTTTAAAATACTGTAATTTGAAACTATAATTTTGAAGGAAAACATTTGCTTCAACTCATAATGAAACTGCTAAAATATTTGTTTCCTTAATGGGACAAGTGCAAGATTTTAAATGGTTTTGATCTCATTTTAAGCATATTTCTTATATTTGTAAATTTGTGAAATAACACAACAAGTATCAACATAAGCCATTCATTCGTGTTTAATGTCTAAATTGTTATTTATGCCCTATAATCAATTGGTTGGTTATAGTTTAGTGATAAAATAATTTTAAAATATTCTTCATCTTATATATACTTAGATATATATGATAAAGTCCACGAGATAAATATACATTGTAAGTGAAATTATGATAAGATTATAATTATAAGATTTGTATTATATTTATATATTATCTCTAAATTATTTCTAATTATTATTCTATTAAGATTGGATATTAATATAACGTAAAAAAACTATGACATATTATGTTTTTCTTGATGAAGGAAATAGTAGATCTCATACGTTAAAGTATGAAAATTCTTAAACAAACATGTGAGAGCTTGTTATATAAAAATTCACTGAACTAACCCCCTACAAGAAATCCATTTGGAATATTATTTGTATATCTATCAAAATTCTCATTATGATGATTGTATAAGTGATCATTTGACTTGAGATTTCTAAAGTTATCTTATATAGAGATTGCTGTATAAATTTATACTACTTACGACCTATTCTAATCATAGGCAGTTCAGTCAATAGTCATTAGGTGTAGCATAAACCATATAAAGGTAGTTGAGTGATAAAGATATGATTCATCACACTAAAGAAATTAGAGAGAATGTTTTATTGTTCTCGATCAATATTGATTCGAGAAATTCTTAGCCAAGATGGAATGTTGTTTTGTAAATAGTTTTAAAATGTTATTAATTGATGGATTAATAGCTAATGGTAGAGAACTAATTTGATTGGACTCAAAATAGAGTAAATACTAATTTCATGCTCTATGTCTAATAAGAACATTATATGATGAAATGATTAAATTATACAAAAAAAATCATTCATGGAAAGGTTAGTTAAAACCACTTTGACGTTCATAAATATTTGATGGTCAGGATGTGTTGTTAGATGAGAATCTTGATTTATAGATATAAATTGTTTAATTTGAGAATTAAAGATAAATTGGAGGAGTTTAAATTTTCTAATCCTAAATATGATTTAAAGTTATAATTTGTATTTATCACTATAAGAAAAATAGGTTTTTATAGCGGAAATTACTGAAGGAAAATAAAGCTTTTTGATCAGGAAATAAATTTGACGACGAAAATTACTAACGGAAAAAAAACATCGGAGAAACAACCTTTCAATTTAACAAAGAAAGTTAGTGTATCTGTCGGTACCATTAGTGACGAAATTTTGGATTTCTATTGGTAACTTAAAGAAAATTTACCGACAAATTTATAGTATTTTGTCCCTACTATGTGAACGGAATCCCAATATTCCATCGATAAATTTGCCGATAATAAGTCGTATGTTTGTCGCTAAAGTTACTGATGGATATATATGTTTCCATTGCTAAATTTACCAATTAAAACATAAATCGTCGCTAAATTTTTATCGACAGATTTATTTATTTCGTCGTTAATTAGCGATGGAATGATATTTTCCGTCGATAATGTACCGGCGGAAGTTATTGTCCTGTCGCTAATTAGCGACGGAATATTCTAGTTCTGTCGAGAAATTTAAATTTGATAAATTTCTACCCCCATTTCTCATTTCCTACCCAAGTTTTTTATTCATAATCTTATTATTTTTTGTATATTTAATTTATGTAACTAATATAACATTGGTTAATAAATATAAAGTAAACATTATCCTGATTGTTAATATAATAAAAAATTAAAATCTACATGAAATGTATCTTGAAAATAACTATAAATTAAGAATTTATACAAAAAATTAACTCTAGTAAAACATCAAATACATTCACTTATCTATATAAGCTATGCAGGTGGTGAAGATGAATGCTCTGACTGCTGTGATGAGGCATTGTCCCTTCCCTTTAACTGATCCATCTTATTACGGAGTTGGGCTATGTACTTCATCGACTGTTGCAATTGAGTTGCCAACCTCTCTATTGTGCTCTCAAGTTGAAGGACTCTTTCATTTGATACGAACCGCATACTAGATGCAATTGTGGTGGATGTGGAGGATTGCAAATAACATGTGTTTGCAAATGACATTAAGGCGAAAATTCTTCCACAACGGTTCCTACCACCCACTGCATCAAGATATGCCTAACTCTCATCAACAATTTCAGAGTTCTATGACTGTTGTTCAATGCTTTCTTATATTTGGTCCTATCATTATAATTGTTTATGTTAATAAGTGATACTTTTTAATAATTAATATTAAAGTATAGATTTTACATACATGAAGTTGTCTGCATCGGGTGTTGACGAAGGTTGCACCATCATGCTTCTTGGTGTGAGTATGCAAAAAGAGCTGGTATGGTGTAGGCTTCTTACCCATAAACTTTTTATGCATCAGAATAAATTGTTATAACTAAACTACAATTTACAAAAATTTTAATAGAATTTTTTCTATTTTTATGATTTTTACCCCTTGTTAGATAAAAAAAATTAATTCAACAACAAAGCCATTAATGACACCAGACATTTATTATTCTCTATAATGCAATTATATTTTTATTTTAAATTTCATATATCAAACTACAAAAATCAGAGTATAAATGTAAAGTTTTTATATTTAAAAGTCAAAGTGCATGCTTCTGATGGGTCAAAGATCCTACAATGTGTAAGGGTAGTCTTTCTCCATCTAGTCCTCCATGTCTGTTGGCAGAATTGCGATCTAAAATAGATATTGCCTTGAGTGATGCCCAATATTGCTGCCAACGACTCCATATTTCTTCAGATATATATGGTGGTCATATACCATTCTTGTATATCAAAAAGCAAGAAAGTCTCTATAATATTTACAAGCTCGCCTCTCCCATACATTATATTACTTTAGATATATATGGTGGTCATACTTCTAAACCTTCAACTTAGCGAAACAAATTTAACTATAAACACAATCCTTTAAGTCGTTCTAACTTATTAACAAACGAAATCTACGTCTAGGTACCTTGGACTAAATATACAAACTAATCAAAATTTTAATGTTAAGTCTATTCATCTCTATCACTTGCACACACACATTGATAATCATTCAATCAAAATAGAAGTGTAGCTATTCCTCAGTAGGTTTTCATGAAAAATCAAGCAACTAATAAGTTTAGTAAGTTTTTATTTGAAAACATTCTTTTTGTTGATTTTTCTTTAAGGACATGAACCTAGTCCTTTTACGCGGAGGCAAACATTTATGATGAATGTTGATTCGGTTACTCAACTAAGTCATGTTGTTATTAAGTTGCTTGGTCGGAACATCATCATAGCCTTTTTACACGAGACACACATTTGTGATGCGTGTCAATCCGGTCACTACATCACATTTTCAACTGGCTACTGGCTTTATTCATAACCTGAAGGCCACCAAAATAGTTATTTTAGTTAAAATTTATACAACTTTTTTCTTTCTTTTTTTTTACACAAAATTTTGCCTATATTATTGCTTTAGCTAATCATTCTCATAAAAATGTACTAATAATGCTACTTATTTGATTGGCCTAAAATTATAAATGAGTATGGCAAATTCCTAAGGTGAATGGACTAACATCGTATCCTAATTAACTAGCATATTTAGCCCCAAGTAACTTATGTCACTAATTTCACAAGCTAATGCCTTCTAATTTGCACAAGATGACTGGAATTTCCTTTCTAGCTTTTCCATTTCAGCCAACTTTATTTCAGATGATGTTAAGCTTTTAAAAAACAAAATTTATTCTATTATAGCTTCCTAAACCTTATTCAGTAGCAACTCCCAAAATGTAATTGAAATTAGCCTTTACATAAATACATGACAATCATGACTTTCCATCCCAAATAATTTGTACTTCCTTATGTCCACACATCTTGCCAAGTTTGAAACATAACCATCAGGAAACTTTATAGACTTTTCAACCATTCACACAAAATTTCATTTTGTTTTTTGTCTAAAGTTTAATATGCTTTTGGATATTTACCAATGCGATTATCTTTATCTAACTCATTCCTTTAAAAAAAAAAAGTTTCAAATCAGCTCATAATTTTGCATTATCCTTTGTCCTCCCTTCAATGTTCATTATGATGTTGAACAAATTGCCAAAAATATTCTTTTCAATATACATCGCATATAGATTATGACGAATCAAATTACTTTTCCAATATGGAAAATCCTAAAAGGTACTTCATTTTCTCCAACCAAAGTTTTTACTAATGCTTCTATTAACTTCTTCAGCTTCAAGTTCTGTAACTTTTAGCAATCCTAATTTATCAATCTCTTGCAATATCTCTTCATTAGCTTTGTAAGGGGGACAAGATGTTTGTACCATCCTATTATTAATGAACTTTTGTTTATTATGTGTAAATGGATGATCTGGAGGAAGAAATTTCCTGTGGTGTCAAGCCAAGATGTTTTGACCCTGTTAGAAAGATAAAACGCATCAGAATCATTACTACAGTAAGGATAAGCCAATTTCCCTGTTGTGCTCAATCCAGAAAATATAGCATATGCAGGGAAATTACTAATAGTCCACATCAAAGCTGCTCTCAACAAAAAATTTTGTTTAAGAGACACATCATAAGTCTCTATACCAAATTCCCAAAAATGATACAATTCAAAGACCAATGGTTGTAAGAATACATCAACTTTATGTTTTGGATTCGTAGGCCCTGACACAATCACCGTCAAGAACATATATGCCTCATTCATACACATCCATAAAGGCAAATTATAAGGAGTAATTATGATGACCAAAAAGGTTAGAATCCGTCTATTAACAATGTTAACTTAAAATTTCGAATTTCAGCTGCAAACTCAAAGTGGGTATTATTGAAATATTTCCATGCGAGTGCATCTGATAGATGACTTATTATTCCATCTTCCTATTCATGTTCATTATGCCATCTCGTGTGAGATGTAGTAATATCATAGGCATATAGTCTTTGAAGTCTTAAAGTTAGCGAGAAATAATACATCCGCTTTCAGGATATTAATTTTTGTTTCATAGAATGCTTTTAATTTTTGTTTCATAGAATGCTTTCTAGGTTTGAACCTAGATTGACCGCAAAATTTGCACTTTTGTAATTTCATATCTTCTCCCCAAAACAACATACATATAAAATTGAAACAATCAATTTTTTCAACTGGCAAACCAAGATTCCTAATAAGTTTCTTCATATTGTAGAAATTATCAACTATTATATGATCAGGAGGTAATGATTCATTATACCAAGCAAGAATTTTATCTAAACTTCAATCAGAAATATGCCCTTTAGACCTTATGTTTAATATTCGAGCAATTAAAGATAATTAAGTCATGGTCTCACAATTTGGCCATAATTCTTGATTAGCTGATTTTATCAAGTCAAAAAACTTTTTTGCTTGTGGGTTTGGTTCTTCAAGATTTTTCATATTTTCCTCAAAGGTATAACCGGATGAATCATAAATCATTTAGATGTAAGGATTTTTAGTTGCACCCATATTATTTGTTATAAATCCAATCCCCCCTTCAAACCCATCCACATTTATTAACGAGTTTACTTCATTAGCCCCCGAGGTGCTACAAATTAATGGGTCCCTATGTCGTTTACACTCAATATAATTTGGAACAAACCCTTTTCTGAACAAATGAAGATTCACTTCATCAATAGGAAGAAAACCAATATGTTTGCACTTTTTAGATGGACATCTGATCTTTGGACCATCCATATATGCAGGTTGAGAACATGTATAATAAATAAAAGCTTCAACTCCCTTAACAAACTCAGGATTAATGAAACCATCGGGTGTTAATCGTCTATACATCCAAGATCTACCAACATTACTCATTTATGCAAAACTGTTATTTAAAAAAGTGATTTCATAGTTAGTATCCTTCATTTCTCATAAGTTTACAGAACAAATAATATTTATTTTACAGAACATCCCTTAAGTTTTTACAGGTCTGTGACTATTTCTCCTCTAATTTGAAACCAACCTATCCCACCATATGAGTTTACAATTATACAAACTGAACACATGTGAGTATCAGTCAAATAAAATAATATGCCAACCAAGCACTATGATAAGTAGCATAGTTACACTATATAAATCGAGAAAGCAACTTCTCGCTGTGATTCCTAGGCTCATTGAATTTTTCACCGATAAGCCTCATAGGAGCTACATCACAAGTTTCCAGCTTATATACCATCCTAGGAGTTTATTATGCCTCAAATCATCCATAATTATACAAACTCATTCAACATGCAGTTAATACTTATATAATTCATACTTCTAGCCATCAATCATTATAATAATATTCCAAAACAACAATATACAAAACCAAGATAACTATGTTTGCATTAATTACCAACAAGTTGATTGCCAAAGTTTGATTTTAAATAAGCACTATAGTACGTGGCATTGTTACACTATATGAATTGAGAAAGCAAGTTCTAGCCATGACTTTTAGGCTAGTGGAATTTTTCACCGATAAGCCTCATAGGAGTTGCATCATGGGTTTCCAACCTATAAACCATCCTAGGGGTTTATTATGCCTCAAATCATCCATAATTATACAAACTCGTTCAACATGGAGTTAATACTTATGTAATTCATACATCTAGCCATCAATCATTCTAACAATATTCCAAAACAACAACACACAAAACCAAGATAACTATATTTGCATTAATCACCAACAAGTTGATTTCCAAAGTTTGATTTTAAACAAACACTATGGTACGTGACATTATTCTACCATATGAATCGAAAAGGCAAGTTCTCGCTGTAACTTCTAGGCCGTGAAATTTTTCACTGATATGCCTAATGGGAGCTGCATCATGGGTTTTCAGCCTATATACTATCCTAGGGGTTTATTATGCCTTAAATCATCCATAATTATACAAACCCATTCAACATGAAGTTAATACCTATGTAATTCATATATCTAGCCATCAATCTTCCTAACAATATTCCAAAACAACAATATATAAAACCAAGATAACTATATTTACATTAATCACCAATAATTTGATTGCCAAAGTTTGATTTTAAACAAACACTATGGTATGTAGCATTGCTACACCATATGAATTGAGAAAGCAAGTTTTCACTGTAACTTCTAGGCTTGTGGAATTTTTCACCGATAAGCCTCATGCGAGTTGCATCACGGTTTCCAACCTATATATTATCTTAGGGGTTTATTATGTCTCAAATCATCAATAATTATACAAACTCATTCAACATGCAGTTAATACTTAAGTAATTCATAAGTCTGGCCATCATTCATTCTAACAATATCCCAAAACAACAACATATAAAACTAAGATAACTATGTTTGCATTAATAACCAACAAGTTGATTTCTAAAGTTTGATTTTAAAAAAGCACTATGGTACGTGGCATTATTACACCATGTGAATCGGGAAAGCAACTTCTTGCTGCGACTCTTAGGCTCGGGGAATTTTTTACTGATAAGCCTTATGAGAGCTGCATCATGAGTTTCCAGCCTATATACCATCCTAGGGGTTTATTATGCCTCAAGTCATCCATAATTATACAAACTCATTTAACATGCAATTAATACTTATGTAATTCATACATCTATCCATCAATCATTCTAAGAATAATTCAAAACAACAACATACAAAACCAAGATAACTATGTTTGCATTAATCAACAACAAGTTGATTTCCAAAGTTTGATTTTAAATAAGCACTTCACCGATAAGCCTCATGGGAGTTGCATCACGGGTTTCTAGCCTGTATACTATCCTAGGGGTTTATAATGCCTCAAATCATCCATAATTATACAAACTCATTTGACATGTAGTTAATATTTATGTAATTCATACATCTAGCTATCAATCATTCTAACAATATTCCAAAACAACAATATACAAAACCAAGATAATTATGTTTGCATTAATCACCAAAAAATTGATTTCCAAAGTTTGATTTTAGACAAGCACTATATTATGTGGCATTGTTACACCATATGAATTAAGAAAGCAAGTTCTCGCTGTGACGCTTAGGTTCGTTAAACTTTTCACCGATAAGCCTCATGGGAGCTACATCACGAATTTCCAACTTATATACCATCCTAGGGGTTTATTATGCCTCAAATTATCCATAATTATACAAACTCATTCAACATGTAGTTAATACTTATGTAATTCATACATCTAGCTATCAATCATTTTAACAATATTCCGAAACAACAATATACAAAACCAAGATAACTATGTTTGCATTAATCACCAACAAGTTGATTTCCAAAGTTTGATTTTAAACAAGCACTATAGTATGTGGCATTGTTACACCATATGAATCGGGAAAGCAACTTCTTGCTGTGACTCCTAGGCTCGTGGAATTTTCTACCGATAAGTCTCATGAGAGTTGCATCATGGGTTTCGAGCCTATATACCATCCTAGAGGTTTATTATGCAAAGAATTATCATGTCAATTATGTGAATTTCTTATGTTAATACTAAGTTTAAATTAATCACCTACAAGTTCAAGTCTTTATGTTTCAATTTAAACAATGCCCACATATAAACATGTAATCTATTAAACCCTAGCCTAAAATCTCATCAATCATTATTATAGGTAAAATTCCAAAGAACAACACAAAATCGATCACATTGTAGATGTTACTTAGTTGAACGACTTACCTTGATAGATGGGCAATCGCAAACTATAAAGAAGAAGAATGAGGTTGGACAATTATCGACGCTCTTTAACACAAAACAGGGGCCTGCTAGAAATACAATATTAATCGTTATTAATGAGTGTATTATGCCATTTTGGTAGCATATTTTGTTGAACTCTAAAATATAGTTAAACATTAATCCCTATTAATGACTATTATCAAGTAGATTGACATAACTTGATGCATTTTATGTTTCAACAAAATTAGGGACATGTGGACTTTTTTTTAGCTTTATTGCAATATAATTGATCTTATTTTGCTTTTTATACATGACATCTTTGTTCAAAATGATTTGTACTATATTCGATTGGTTGAGTGGAATATGGATCTTCATATTATAAATTAGAATTTGAATAGAAAAGATCTTTGGGATTTCTTTGTTTTCTCTTTTTGACCCCTCTATGAAACAAATTATAATTAGATGAAGTATTTTATTTGGTTTTTCACATTTTAGCACTACGTTAATTATTTACCTTTGTGTTGTTACCTTAAATTTATTGTTACATGTTATAGTTGTAGGAATATAATTTCTTAGGCCTCTTATTAATTCTACTAGAAGTTGAAGTGTCTTGGTTAATGTTCATAATGAATTAGATGAAAATTTTGTCAAGATTTGATAAGTTGTGTTGCGTCACTTCTTTTTGTTTTTGGTTATTTGGCCTAATGTTTCTTAGTATAAAAGTTCATGAGGTTCTTCTTTATTAGAAAATTGAGTTAGATTTTTATTTAGTGACATGATGAATATAATTAAAATATTTTAAGAATATACTTTTTATGATATGCATTATAAAATAATTTAAAATTTTTATTTTAAAATTTCGTTTCTTTTATTTTATGTCTTATTTTGTCTAAAATTAAAACATCTCTCTTTCTTTAAATTCCAAACTCTAGCAAACTCACTTTTTAAATTTAGTTCTAATTTTAAAATATTTGTTTTCTAATTATAAAAAGTTTTAGGTCAATTTTCTGTTCATCGTTTAAGTACATTAAAAAGATCTTAAAATATAAATATCCAATTTCTCTAGTCTTCAAATTATTAGCTAATCATAAATTATTATAACTAAAACAACATAGTTTTACAAATCCTTCCTGAATCTTTTCTTCCTCAAATCAGTCCCCTTAATTGACTATATTAGTTTCAAAACCTAAATAACAATTATGGAACCTTTAACATCTTTCATCGAACAATTCATCTCTAAACAACATTTCATCGAGCATTTTGTAGGCAACCTGAATTCATCTCTAAATAACAGAAAAACCACTGTATTTTTTTATCATTCACCAACATGAACACGATCAACTACATTTAGTTTTGAAAAAAAGGATATGAATAGCAGACCTATATTTCTGAAAGCACTTTCAAAATGTTAAATGGATGTATCAATTTTATCAAATTTACAGATTAACAGATGCCAGTTTAATAAAAGAGAAAGTACTTTAGAAACTGATATATGGTACAAACCTTGATGAAGAAATCAGATAAGCTTATTGAGATGAAGGGGTCCAACAAAGCCAATGCAATTGTTAAATACCTGCACAAAACTATTGAAATCAGAACATTGCGAGCAGAATTAAACATGTCAAAAGAAAAATAATCATGGATGTGAGAAAAGATGAATACAAACAACTAAGCATGGAAGTGAGTAAAGCGATAGTATTCAAAGCTTGGGTACTTAATAACTTGAATAAAACAGAACTCCTACTTAAGTAACAAAGATTCTGAGTTAAGTCAAATCCAGTATTTCATTTTTGATTAACTACGACATCATAAAGAAATTAAGTACAACAACGATTGCTCTAAGTATCTCACAAGACATAAAAGAACTTGATATCTAGAAATTAGTTTGATCAAAATTACAAGGCATCAGCTATATATGATGCCTGAATCCAAAGCAAAGTGAAAGGAGAATCATATTGCACAAAAGAAGGGACAACACAACAAATCTAAAAGTTGAAACAAAAAGATAATGGATTTTATGAACAAATATAAGGAAAACAAGATAACAAGTAAATGGGTTGGAGAAACAGAGGCGACAAAATCTGGTAAATGAATAAAAATACGTTACTATTATTGTATATCAACTTATCAAGTTAAGAGCATCAGAAAGCAAAAAATAGAAAGGTTAGAGTTTGAGTTATTCAAGAAATAAGAAACAACAAACAAGGAAGGCAGAGAAAAAAAATCCCACCATGGAATCCAAAGAATGAGCTTTAAAATTTGAAGATAAGAAAGAGATGTTCCAAATGTTGAGATAAAATAACCATCCTTCTGCAGTAGTTGTTTCTCCTACCATATTATGGTTTGAATCAAAATGTTCGCAATAGAAACAGACAACCCATAACAAAAATTAAACAACCATGAGTTCTTTGAACAAAAGGGACCTCTCACCAGTCGCCAGAAATCACAAAACAACAAAAGAAAAACCAATGACAAACGACGGATGAGACCGATGATGATATAATAGAAAACGAAGAAGATCGATGGTGATAGTAGAAAACGAAGAAGAAAGAAGAAAGAAGAAAGAAAAAAGAAGACGATGACAGGACGCGCTTCGGGTATGTTTAGGGTTAAACAAAAACGATGTAAATTGGTGTTAAACCAAACTGTGTCATTTTCTTTTTATCAAAAACATCAATTTTACTCACGAAATGATAGTTTACCGACAGACATTGCTTTTGTCAGTACACCCCAATATTTGCTGCCAACTAGTATTGTTTATTTTATCAACGAACATCACTCTTCCGTCGCTATATTCTATTAGTAAAATTGTCAAAATAATTTCCCTCTGCCTTTACCGACAGATATTTTGTTCGTTATAAAATATAAATTTTTCTGACAATATTAGAGACAAAAAATCAATTTCTGTCACTAATTTACTACGGTCTTGTTGCTGTCGGTAATGTTCCGTCAGTAATTTGTAATTGTCTTGTAATGTGTTGCCAACATATTTGGGAATCTAATGGGTTATTAAAGAATGGGTTGAAGGGGCAAAGATATTTTAATTAAGTTGGACTTGGTTATAAAGTTTGTGAAACTTTATGATTAAATATTAGATATTTAATAAATAAGGAACAATATGAGATATTGAATCTTATTTAGGCAACCGATATTTAATTATAATTATTTGTAATTCTAATTAAAATTTAATTGAATTAGAATATAATTTCAATTAAATTACTAAAATATCGGTTACCTATTATAAATAGGCGTAAGTTTTAAGGGTGCTAGCACTCCTTGCCTATCCCTCTCTGTAATAGTAACAGAGTTCTCTCAACTCGTTATGTAGATACTAATAAAGGCTGGACGCTTGTGCAACTATAGTGGTTGAGAGGAGTCAGTTTAGGAAATAGTTCAACAAATATGACAAAAAAGGATCAAGCTTTAGAATAAGGTACGAATTAAAATTTATGATTTATTATGGTTTATGTGTTAATTATTTTATCAAATTTTAGTGATTTTGAATTTCGAGAAATCAAACAAAAAAGTTTCATAATAATTATTTAGAGAAATTAAACACGTGGGATCAAATCTCGGCCTAATTTTCCAACAATGGTATCATAGTCGACTTTACTTATATCATCATCATCATCATCATCATCATCATCACCCAGTTTGGAATCTCGCAATAACGCGAGGTTTGGGGATGTCTGATAGTATGCAGCCTTACCCCTATATAATAGAGAGATTGTTTCCGGTATACCCACAGGCACATGAGATAATAATGAAAAAATATGGAAATAAAAAGATAATGAGAAGCATATACCTGATATGTAGCCTAGCTCTGTAAGAATTCCTGATAGACAGGAATGGACACGTCGTTGCTTTACTCCCGAGGACGAGAATTACGTGTTTTGCACTCCTGAGAGAATGGTAATGTTATGGTTAACGACATCCGATCTGGGCCTTTCCCCAACACCTGAGTGTAAAAGATAAGAAGTATGACAGAATGACTGGACTACCACACGCCACTAGACAAGACATATAAGGCTATTTACGCTATTGAAACACTATTCGAGTGGTACCAGTAAGAACTCCTGATAGACTTTCTCGACTGTCATTGGTGAACTTCAAGGGGTTTCTCGCACCTTTATCCTATTCCACCAAAATTGTCTACTTCTGGCCGCTTCCGTGGTGAGGGCTAACTCTGTCATATCATTCGTGACCACTTCCCTCCAGTTCTTGTATGGTCTGCCTCATCTCCTCCTGTATCCACTAAGGATAATTTGTTCGCATCTTTTGACCGGCGCATCAGAGGGTTTTCTGATCACATGCCCAAACCACCAAAGCCTGGTCTACTTGTCGGCAATACTGGCCACCTGAAGTATGTCCCTCATAACCCGATTACGTACCTTATCTAGTCTGGTAAGGTCACATATCTAGCGAAGCATACGCATTTATGCTAATAACATTTGTCTTGTATGTCGACATTTGGTAGGCCAACATTTTGCCCCATATAATATGGTAGGCCTAATCACCATTTTGTAAAACTTGCCTTTAAGCTTTAAAGGAATCTTTTTATCACATAAGACCTCTGAGACACTTCGCCATTTGCCCCACCCAGATCTGATGCGATGGACTATATCCTCATCGATATTACCATCACTCTAGATGATGGACCCGAGGTATTTAAAACTCTGGGTTTATGGAATGACGTCAGGCCTAATAGCTACTGCTGCTTCGTGGACCGTTTGGGATCCCAAAAGGTTGCATTCTAAATACTCCGTCTTAGTCCTGCTCAGTCTAAAACCTTTCGACTCTAACGCTTCTCTCCAGTATTCTAACTTGGACTGGACCCCTGCCCTAGTCTCATCTACTAGGGCAATATAGTCCGAAATAACATACACCAATGTACATTTCCTTGAAGATGTTTGGTAAGTTCATCTAACACCAGTGTAAAAAGAACCGGGCTTAATGCGGAGCCTTAGTGTAGGCCAATACCAATCAGAAACGCTTCCATGTCACCCCCTACTGTTCTGACGCTAGTCAATGCATCGTCATACATATCTCTAATCACGAGGATATAGGTCATAGGAATTCCCTTTGCTTCCAAACACCTCCATAAAATTTCCCTAGGGACCCTATCGTAAATCTTCTCCAAATTAATAAAGATCATATGTAAATCTCGTTGTCGTTCCCTATAGCATTCCATTAGTCTACGGAGTAAATGAATTGCTTTTGTCGTGGACCTACCAGGCATAAATCCAAATTGGTTGGCTGATATAGAAGCAGCTCGCCAGACTCTCTTCTCAATTACCTTCTCCTATAGCTTCATAGTATGACTGATTAATTTAATGCCTCTATAGTTGTGGCAAAGTTGGATGTCCCCTTTGGCCTTGTACACTAGGATTAACCTACTCAGTCTCCATTTATCTGACATTTTGGCTGATTCGAGGATCACATTAAACAGCTGGACTAACCACTCAATACCTATAGGCCCCATATGCTTCCATACCTCTATAAGGATCTCATCCGGCCCTACTGCCCTTCTGCCCCCCATATCTCTCAATATCTTTAAAAGTTCTCCCCTTATGACCCGATCACATTCGGACCATTTTGGAGAAAGCCCCGATATGTTGGGGTCACCTAACGCTATGACGACTAAAAGGCCTTTATTATACAAGCCATAGAAGTACCTCCACCACCTACTCTGGATGTCATGTGCCTCCGTGAGAACCTGACCTGCTTCATCACGAATACAAAAGACTTGATTGAAATCTCTCGTCTTACGTGCCCTATCACGCGCCAACTTGAAAATTCTTTGAGCTTCCTTGTACATGTCCAAGTCCCTGTACATATATGCTTCCCCTTTAGCCAAGGCAATTTTCTTCCTTGCCTTCTGCTTTGCTAGGTGGTACTGTATTCTCTGAGTTTCAAGCTCTACACTTGATGTACTTGCGACGAGATCTTTATACACTCTCTTTTTCACCTTTACCGCCCCCTGTACCTCTTCTGACCACCACTATGATTCTTTTCGCCCGCCCCTTTGTCCTTTCGAGACGCTTAGGAGTTTCGTAGTGGATTCTCTTACTATGGGGGCTACTCCCTCCCACATCCGGTTAACGTCCCCTCTCAAGGACCATACGACTCTGTACCGGATTAGAGTCTTAAATCGTTCCACCATTTCTCCTTTAAGATTCCACCATCTAATTCTATGAACACGCTGTGTAAATTGATATGACCTCAATCCCTTAATTCCTAGATCCACAACCAACAATTTATGTACGGTTGATAGGCATGCAACTTGAAGCACTTTGCAATCCTTGCACTATGTTCGGTCTCTCTTCCTAACCAGAAAGTAATCAATTTGTGTCTTGGTTGTGCTACTCTTAAAAGTCACCAAGTGTGTCTCATTTTTCTTGAAAAAGGAATTAACAATCACCAGCTCAAACTCCACGGCCATGTCCAATAAGGCATTTCTATTGTCATTTCTAGTGCCGTATCCAAAACCCCCATGGGTTCCTATATAACCACCTGAAGCAGCCCCTATATGCCCATTAAAATCACCTCCTAAAATAACATGTTCAACATCAAGTATTTAGAGAAAGACACCATCCAACACTGTCCAGAATTCACGCTTTTGTTGTTCTTCTGACCCAGGTTACGGGGCGTAAGCACATACTACATTGAGGACCTCCGAGTTAATAACAATTTTTGTCACCATAATCCTATCATTGACCCTTGTGATCCCTACTACTTGATTTACCAATTCCTGTACCACTAGGATACCTACCCCATTCTGCTTCCGCGTAATACCAGAGTACCATAGTTTGAACCTCCCTATCTCCTTTGCTTTAGCTACTGACCACCTAGTCTCCTGGATGCACGCTATTTGTATCCTATACTTGTCTAAAGTCTCAACTAATTCTAAAGACTTTCCCGTGAGGGACCCAATGTTCCAAGAGCCTATACGTAATAAATCGCCACGTTTTTTAGTCTTTCGTGTTGAATGCCCCGAACCGCTACCCCAAATTCGAGATGCGTCATTACAAGGCATTCCTCCTACTCCGAGACCCTCGCACTGACTCGAAGAACTAACCTTTCACTTCCTGAGAAGAAAATAGAGCTAGGAATATATGTATAGAAAAAGACTAGTGAAATAGTAAGAAAAATAATAATAATAATAATAAAAATAAAAATAATACTAATAATAATATAAATAAATAAATAAATGATAGGAATCACTAAATAAATAAATAATAGGAATCGCTAAATAAATAAATAATGAA
>JANQBM010000004.1:12535708-12560693 GCA_025594535.1 Erythroxylum domingense | reverse complement strand
GGACTGCAGCATTTTGGGATGACCTAGTTAGGAGTTACATTTCTTTTTCATAGTATCTGTACTGGGATTTTCTGTATCTACAGACTGGACATCTGATGTATAAATTGTTTCCTTTGGAATAATGAAAAGAGAAATTTGGTTTTTTTTTTTTTAAAATCTTATGATTTCCAATTACAGTTTTAATTATTTACATGTATGTGATGCCATATGGAGTTCAGTAGTGATCGCTCGTAGCGCTCCCTTATCTTAGGCTATGTATCGGAATGACCTACGGGCATCCCGGTGCGTACCCTAGGATAAGGGGGTGTTACAATAATGGTGGGAATTGGGTTTGTTTCTGACTGTGGATTCCGGAAAGGAGGTCCGATGATTGCATATTGGGAGTTATGACATAGAAGTGTTATTTGTGACTTGTGTGTTTAATGTGATTGTGATCATGATCAATTGTGTTCATGATTGATGTGATTTATGTGATTAATTGCGATTGGATGTTTCTTGTGATTTGTGGAGAATTAGGCATACGTGCCTAATAGTGTTATATGCATATCATTCATGAATGCAAGATCAGATTAATGACAGTTGTGACCAGAGCAGCCACCGCTCAGAGCTTTAAGCTTAACAATTGATTTGGAGCCTCGAGCTCCACAATGATTCAAAGCACCTAGCTCAATGTTTAATGCGCCCTATAAGGGACAATTTCAGGCGCTCGGTCACAACACCGTAATAAATTGAAAAATGTCACATGAGCATTTTATATGCATTTACTAAATGTGTTTGATAGAATGAAAGGCTTAATGCCTTATATGTGATAATGTGATATTCTTGATTATGTGAAATAACTATGATTTGGTTAATGTGTGATTAATTATGCGATGTTAAAGTGTTGCATGAATTGAGTGGACCATCGATTATGGTTACCTCACTGAGTTCGCAAACTCACCCAAAATTGCAACATATTTTTCAGGACCGAGAGAGTAGACTCCTAGCTCCGGAGGGACTTCTCTGACCATGTAGATCGTGTTGGCGAGAGAGGTCATGGCACACAGGTCGGTCAGCTGGGATTTTTGGGATGACCTAGCTAGGTTTTGATGTATTTCTCCCTCTTTCATATAGCATCTGTACTAGGGTTCTTGTATGTATGTACAGACTGTACAGTCTGATGATGTATAAACTGTTGATTTTGAGTTATGAAAAGAGGAAGAGTTTGGTTTTAAAAATCTTGCGATTTACAATTATTGCTTTAATTATTCGAATTGATATGATGCCATGTGGAGTAATTATAGTAATCGCACGTAACGCTCCCATATCATAGGATATATACCGGAATGACCTACGGGCGTTTCGGTGCGTACCCTGCATTAAGGGGGTGTTACATTAATCACAATTCCAACTCACAGAACACAGAATAAAAATGTTATCACATAAATTATATCATGTATTCTTCAATCATTGAAACAAAGCATTCAATCATATATCATGCTCAGCAAATGACAATGAAATGAACAAACAATATGACTTGAGAGAATCCTATAGAATAGAATGGGGAAACCGAAGTTTACATCATGAACAGAATGAGTCCATTTTTCAGAGCTCATATGCCATAAGCAAGCAGCCGAGAGAAGGCTTTAGATCAATGTGCATGTGACGAACAGAATGGTATCTCTCTTACCTCGACAAGCAAATTTTCAGAAGCTTACATATTCCATATCATACTCATACTTTGATGCTTTTTATGCTTTTCTTCTGTTCATTAATACCAAATTCAGCAAAATCTTTCAAAATAAACATGATAACAAATCACAGTGCATTTTTTCCCCACATTCACAATGAATAAAAGCAAACATTTAAGTACACATACAAGCAAATAATTCAGTTCATCAACATAACAACTATGAACATATTACCACCTCTTTACTTATAACTTCAAACTTAAGCTTATCTTTCCTTTTGCTCTTGCCTTTAATTTTCTTGATTCCCTTCAAACAAACATATTTTTCATCCAATCAACATACACGAATAAAACTTCCATAAGGTTTAAACATCCAAAAATGAGTTTAGACTTAATCCACTCTTAGTTTATCTAAACTAGAATAATTAAGATCTAATTAAAAGCTCATGAAAAATATAAGAAAATAATTCTCTTGGTTCTCTTCTTTCTCTGTTCATTTTCAGTACATAAAAACCTATTTTTTCTACTTTCTTCTTCTATCAAAACAAGAAAAAAAGATAGAAGTTACCAAAAACTCAGCCGAATTTTCTTCTTCCACTTCTTATCTCCTTTATCTTTCTTTCCTTCTTCTTCCTTGCTGGTTCAGTTCTGCTTCTCTTCTTCTACTTCTTCCTACATTTTTCTTCTCTCTTTCTTTCTTATTTTACACGACTCTCTCTCTTTTTCCTAACCTTTCAAACACGTCTCTCCCTTTCTCTTGTTGTTACATGACTCTCTTCCTTTTCTCTAGTTTCTTCTAAGTTCTTCTTTTCTTTCTTTCTTACTTCTAAACGTCTCTCACTCACGCACCCTTCATTCCCTTATTCTCTTATTAATTCAAGACAACAAATTTTTTTTATCTTTCTAAGCTTGCCCTTCCATATTTTATTTAATATCTTCTAACTCCTTAACTTAATTCTAACACTTCCATTTAATCTATGCAACCATATGTAATTAAAAATATTCATAAATAAACTACATAGATTTCTATTTCAAAAATTATGATATTTACTTATGGCTAAATGCTAACAAATTCTCATTTAATAATTCTAACTTCTAAAAAAAATTTGGGGTCCAACATCTTGTCTATACTCTTCTTATTTATCCTTCAGTAACTATTCAATCTAAATTGAAGCAGCTTGTAGCTCGGTAAAATTATTCAAATTTGTAATAACCAATATTGTCCTAATCTCTATATTCAAACCATCCTCAAAACGCCCACATTTATCTTCTTCATTCGAGATCAGAGTATTAGCATACCCTGATAGTTCATTGAAACATACCTCTTACTCAGCTACAGTGAGATTTTCCTGTTTCATATTAAGAAATTCTTTCTTCTTCTTGTCCAAATAGATCTTTGGCATGTAATTATCTTTGACCTTCAGGAAGTCCTCCCATGTTAGTCTGCAAGGTCAAGCGAAACTACCTGGAACTATCTTCCACCATTGATAGGTTGGACCTTGAAGTAATGAGACTGTGTAGTCGAACCTCTTATTAAGCTCACAGTCCATCTGATCAAACACTCTCTCTATCCTCTCTAACTAACCCTCTGTCTCGGCAGGATCTGTACTTCTATAGAAGTCTACAGTACCCTGCTTCCTAAGTTTATCGTACCTCCTTTCTCTCCTCTCAGGGACTCTCTGAGGTATTTGCTCAGACTGGTGTATAGGAGACTCTCTATTAGCTCCTATTGAGAGTTTAATCTTAGTACAAAAATGTGTAACATGATATGGGATGTTAATGCAAAAGACTCTAATTAGACTCCGCAGATTCAGCAAATTAGACCTTTGATCCATTTCTGTCCCCAAAATGTATCGCTTAGTAGCTAGAACTCCCCTAAACCTTAAAAAAATAATATAATTTTGATGAGTTTGTGAACTCAGTGAATGAACCATCATCGATGCACTCACACAGTTAAATCACAAAGACAAGTTATATCATAATTTGTTACACTTTAATAAGTATATCATATAAGCCAGTATTGCATATCACGTCACATTCTCCATTGACTTTATTTGTATTTCACTACTTTAAAGCAATTCATTAAATCATTTTAATTCAATCATATGATGCATGTAGGGATGCATATGCAAATGCTTATGTGTTTTCACTTTTATTTTGCTTTGTTGTGACCAAGTGCCTATCAATGCAATTTGTTGTCCTATGCCTATAGTAGGTGCGGAGTTCATGGTTGGCCTGTACTCGTTGTGGATACCGAGTTCATGCTATCAGAGCCTGAGGCTTTTTTTCATAATTCTGAGTTCAAAGCTCTTTCTACACATCAGTCATACTAGTCACAACTCATTTATCTGATAATGCATTTTAATATGATGAGATGCATCATTTCACATGCTATGCATTCATTACCTTTCATTTCGGTGTGCTTATGCCATATAACTAACTCCTCGGATCTAAGTCCGAAATTTATCAATCAATAGTACACGCATTTCATATTAAATACACAATTCATAAAAAAGCATATATAAGTGAGATTAGACATCTAAGTTGACTCACAGTACACTTCAAAAGCATTATTGCCTCGATGTTCCGGTAATGTCTGGATGTTGACGATCACCTTACAAGTCTATCGTCATGCAATACATACATATATAGTTCACAAATCACTAATTTGTTTAATCATATAAATGTACAATCATGCATATGTATATGTTTCATGTTTCAGTGCATGCTCAATTGACTTTTCGGGTATGTATTCTTATGCATAGATCTTGACTATTCAATTTGTGCTTATACACCCTAAGACTATTTAAACATTATAGCTTGTATACTACCATTTTGCAATAAGTTTTATACATTTAAGTAAGCATGATTTACTCGAAATTCATCAACCATACATTACACCTATCCATTTACCTTTCATGATCAAAAAGCTTCCTATAACACACACACAATTGTTACTTTAAATCTGAAATTTTAGCAAGCTAGATTTATACATTCACCAAACTTTTTTTCCAGCAACATATACCCATACATTTACCCAATTCTCATTCATAATTACGCTATATTCTTAAATGCTCATTCATCCATACCTTATACACATTACTCATGTCCTTAAGATAATGTTTGGATTGAAAGAACTCATTTATTCCTTTAACAAATCATAATTTCCAGCTTTGAACTCTACCACTTTAAAACAGTCCATTCTTTAGGTTATAACATCAATTAACTACATAAACTTATCAAGCTCTTAACCAATTAATCAAGCAACAATCTAGACTCATTCCTAACCTTAATCAAGTCCAAATATACCAATTTAGAGTGATTTTTCTCAGCTGGTTCGACATGTACATATGGCTGAAATTAAAATTCCAGAATTTGTCATCAACATCACTAATGTGTGTAACTTTACTACCTTCAATACTTTACGCATTTTACAAGCTTAGAGGCATCACTAACAGCTGAAATTTTCCAGATTTCATGTCTTTTAAGGTTACTTCATTTCAGGTTAATTTAACTTCCATATTGGTTACACTAATACTTACAACATTCTACTCACTTATGTCATTAATAGTCAGTTTTTACAACCACACCTGTAGCTTTAATTTTCCATATTCAAAAACACCTTAATAACACCAATTTTTAGCATGAATTCCTCATCAATTATAGTTCATATCCTAACTTAAGTCATCCATACAATAACCCATAAACTACTATTTTTGTATATGCAAAAATAGAACAGAAAAGTGCCCATTCATTCTTCATTTTCGAGAATATCTTCAACACCAACACCACTTTCAATCCATCCCTAATTAGCCATAATAAAAATTCTGCCCATAATAAAAATTCTGCTAACATATACCACAATAAATCAATATTTCACTTACTTGATTAGCTTAAATGCCACCTCAAATGTCAAGCTTGCTTAGCCTCACATGCAAGAACATTTCAAGAACATTAAGGGGGGTGTGATGGTTCGACTATGACTAGAAAATGAAGACAGCAGTATATGTCACAATATTCTGCCTCTATAATTATCTTTATAAAGGATTTTGCATGATTTTTGGGTTATGATGTACAGAACTAAGGTAGAAACTCAAAGATGTGGGTTATGGGTGGGTTTCGACAATGAGAGGGAGGAGATGGAGAGAGTATACGGTAGAAATAGTAAAGAAGATGACCATGCAATGTTTTAAGTCATATTGTGTAAGATGAGTGTTCTTTCTTTAAGGAACTTGTCATGTAATTAAGCAAGATACATTTCCTCCTTTTTGCCAAATGTCACTTAATTCCTAAGCCATTTGTCACTCATTTTATAGGCTTAGTCATCCTAACTTTCCATATGTTAACTTATCTTGCTACTTGAAATTTTTCCTAGGCTAAATGTACATATTAATCCATCAATCTTCTAATTCTGAAAAATAAACTCCAAATTTATAATTGTAATCCATCAATTCTTTTTATTGGTAAACCAAAATACAAGACATTAGAAATGCACAATCGTGTCACAATCAATTTAAAACTTTAATACCCCGGAACATGTCAATTGAGTGCACATAAAATCTTTGCCTTTGTTTTTCTAAATCATAGTTCATGTTTGTATGCTAATATTATGCATGTTAATAACTTCATAAAATTATCTCCTAAATGCACCAAATTAATTCTATAATGATGTAACTCATGTGACTCAGTATTTTTACACTCTTACCCTTAGTAGTTTTTGAAACCGACTATTACACGGTTGCATAATAGGTGAGAACTAACCTCAACTTTGAAAGTTTCTCGACTTTTCTGCACTATCCTTATGCTTAATCTTGATTACCAGATGGTTGCTAGAGATCATAAGATGATCCTCAGCCTTTATTTAACATTTTGAGTAATTTCTCTCTATTGTGAATTTATGAATACCTGTCCTTTTATGTTTCAATCTTTTACTTTTATATGAATGAATTCAAATGTGCTTCAATTCCTTACATACCTAGTTGCATTTATACATTGACTAAGAATTCAAATCGCAAACTTTTGCAATTTTGGAACACCACTTTTGGATTGATCTTACTAAGCAAATGTAAAATAATAAAAGTAATCTTATAAAGAAAATAAAGTCATGATTAATTTTAAATAAGTAACAAAAGTGAGAAGATATATACTTAGATTAAATTGGTCTATTTGATGTACTACAATGGGGATCATAAAATGACTACATGCGTCCTTATATACCTTCATTTTTGACCTAAAGAGATCTTGTATCATCTCATGTGAAATAACTATTATGATAGTTAATAACATGCTTCTATTGTCTTCAACTTTCTTTGTAAAACTTGGTCTAAAATTGACACTTAAATTAAAAAAATGTGCTAACAGCAAGCAATAAAGAATGAAGTTGTCTTTCACATCTTTCATTGATGACTGTAAGATAAGGTGTACAAAGAAGACTTATTTTTTATATTGACCTTAATTGTTTCCTTCACCTTCCCTATGGCTTCATAACTTGTTTCCTTCTTATCACAATAAGTTAAATGAAGTGTTCTCACCAAAGGCTTATAGGCTTAGATGACATATTGATATTGGCACCAAATTCATGATCTTTAAGTATAATATAAGAAACCTCCATTCTAGCATTATGCCTAGTATGCTAAGATACAATTTACTTATCACTTGTAAACAATTATCCCAACTCCTTTTTTCATTTAAATAAAATACTGAAGTGATAAGAAATTAGTTGTTAATTCTACTATTGGTGAAATACTTTCTTGTTAAATTCAAAACTCTTGCTTGATTATAAATTAATTTAGTCATTTTTCTCGCTTTCTACATAATTTCATCAATGATAGGAAAATATCTAATATTTCCTATATTTTTCAACATTAGGTCAAAGTAATGTGCAACATAAGGAGTCCAATAAAAAGAGTTATACCTGCTTTACAACCTTTTCCAGTTGCTTTATAGGTATCAAGATTTTCAGTGATGAATTATACAATATTTTCAGGCTGAACTTGATTAAGAAATTCATTAAAGATCTCTAACAGAGTTTCATCATTCCTTACAAAGTCAGATGCATCAATGGACTTTAAAAACATTCTCTTTAGTATAATAAACCTAAAAAATTGATAATGAACTCTTGTCTTTTATTTATCCAACTACCATGTATGATTGAACCTTGTTCTTTCACTTAAATAATTTTGTTACTTCACAAATAGAGCAATTCAAAAGATTACTTTATAGTCATCAATTGAAAGAGCTTTACATCCTAACTATAAGAGGCAATATCATTCACTATAAGATGGTAATAATAAGATTAACATTGCATGATATACCTGCATTATACCACCATCTAACCTTTAGTTCGTATATCATACCACCATGTAGCCTTTAATTCTAGCACTTCTTTAGAATGTATTGCATTACGAATTGAAGGTTGTGCTCTAAAAGTTGTTCATGTAGCCAAAAAGTTAAGCATATGTCTTATTCTCTTCCTCACATCAGTTACAATAATCTCTCTTATTAGGAGTGAATACCACCTTCAATATTGCCAATATGATCCTAACCACTGAAAAAAGAACTTTCTTATATAGTTCTTTTGTAGTTCATTCTTTGTCTTCTTTCTTTCTCATTCTGATTATCTTCAAGTAAAGTTTTATTAACCTTTTCACTTTATGACTAATTTTCTTATAAAGCTCTACGCCATCTTTAATCATAACTAAATGTTTCTTCAATAAGGTGATTCTCTCACCTTTCAAATGTTTATTACAATATAAACAAATTGTATGGTTCTTAATACCATAAACCAATCTAGTATGAGCCCAAACTAGATTATCGAATTCTTGTGAAGAGGATAAATTATCAAGAGTACTTGAACTTTTCTATATTTATCTATTATGTAATAAAACATATAATTAAGAATAAAAGAAGGTAATTAATTAAAAAATAAAAGTTACTCTGTATAATTGAGACTAATGCCAAAATTCTTCCAATATTTAATTTTAAAAAAACAGATGTACACATCTTAGTATTATTTTTCCTTGAAGAGCAAAAACATTACCCAGAATAATTGAACGAGTAACCTTCCAAGCGTAAAACTACAAATGCCTTTTTATAGATCTAGTCCACCTTTCTTCTTCCACATGATATAGTAGTATTCAGGTAAGATGGATCCAAATTTCATAGCTATAAATGTCATCTAAATAAATGCTAATCCTCCTACAATTCAATGCGTAAGCAATGAAAAAGATAAGATATTCTAAGTTCTAACAATTATTTCATGTTTCATTCTCCACTCATTCTAATTAAACCATCTAAATAAAGCCATCTAATCATACACAAAAAGCCAACTTTATATGCACATAATAGATAATATAAATCATTAGGTATCATTCTCAAACATACATTCACTATAAACTTCAAATTCAAGACACAATTCAATACAAATCTTAAGACTTAGAGTGAAGAGTGTTGAATCTGCTGATGAGTGATCAAAGCAGTTGATGGTAGCAACTGGTGACGCTGACTGGTGAGTTGGAGGTCTGAGGAGACAACAGACAACTTGTTAGCGAAGTCAACATAGGACATTGACGAGTAGAGCTAGAGCGGAGACGACGGAGAAGAGACGACAAAAGAGGAGGAGAGGAGATGACAGAAAGCTGTAGTGGAAAGACAGCATAAAGAGAAAGATGGAGTTGAAAAGCTAATAAACTGACAAATAGAAGAGTTTGCAAGTTTTGAGCAAAGGAAACTGAGAAGATATGGCGGTGAATATTCTTAGGCTATGTTGGTCATTAATGGAATGACATAAAATATAATATTATTTTATCGTTTGAGAGGAGAGTTTATAATGAAATGAAATATTTCCTTTCCACCCTAAACAGTAATAATAAGTAACTTCTGATTTGAAGAGTTTAGGATGTAATGTAAAATGATAAACAACATTTTATTATATTACATTACAAATCTTTCTTCCAAACAACATTTCATTATATTACATTATCAACTCTTCCATCCCTCCCAACAAAACTATTTTCTAATATTACATCTATTTACATTCCATTCCATTCCATTAAAAATCTTACATCCAACTAATCATAGCCTAAGGAAGAAAGGAGTCAAAATAAGATATGGAAATTCTCGTGAGTCAATGGCTAAGATTAAGTTCTAAGAAAATTTTAGACTTTTTTAAATTTTAATTTTAATATTTTTTAAAATTTACAATATTTAAATTTAACCTGTAACTTGCCCTAATTCGAAACCATATTTTTTAGTACCATTTTTGGTCCGTAGCTCTCTAGAATAAAGATGTAAAATACTCCGAAAATAATAGTTTGAGGTAACCAAATTCCTCCATGCTCTTCCAAATTCCAATCGGTACAGCCACACTCTTCGCAGTTTTCGTCCGCCAACTTCACAATACCAAGCTGTTAGTGTTCCTTCTTGAGGCACAAAAATGGAGGTTTCTCCTCACGTGCGTGTCCGGAGATTCGAGCAGCTTCCTTCTTCCACACTATTTACATCTCAAATTGAGTCCATGAACGTTCCTGCGGTAATTTCATGTTTGTACTTGACCGTTTTATGTTGATGACTGTTCTGTTTGTCTCATTTGGTGACTCTTTTTTAAAATTTAATTTAAAAGGTTTTCAGCGGATGCATAAAGGATTGGGAAGCTTTAGTCAAGTGGAATCCCGCCAGTGGCGGCCTCCACTATTTGCAGGTTTTTTCTTCTTCCACTATTTGGCGTTGGCTTCACTAGTAAATAGCTTACCCTTTTCTAGCGAATACAATTCTAGTGCTTCATTCAGTGATTGTGTTGTTAAATTAATTCATTGGATTGAAATTTCAGGAACGAGCAGGTTCGTGTATTGTGGAGGCTATGCTTTCTAGAGATGCGCCAATCTTCTACGGTGATATTAGAAGCCATGAGAGGGTAGTTTTTCGAGTTTCTATATGCTTATTCATTTTACGCAGGACTTAATTACTCTCAATCTTTGATGGTAACCAACATTGATCATCTCCCTTTTGTAGGTTCCACTGCCATTCGCCACATTTGTTGGTTTTTGTAAGCAGCGTTTAAAACATGGGAACGCTGATTCTAGCGCCTATTGTGATAATGAAAGGCATCAGCTAGCTGAGTCTGTCGCAGAACAGGACTCTATGGTATCTGATGATGTATCACAGCAGATGTATTTAGCACAGGTTGGAAATTATAAGGTTTTAAAACGATAAATGAGTTCATAACAATTGAATCTAAATTAAGAACATCTCATTCAGGTTCCAATTATGAATTCTGAAGATAAGGGAAGGGTTCAACTAGAAACTCTAGTCGAAGACATTCAAAAGGTTATTTTCATTGCTTTCTTCTCGTATGGTTTGCGCCACAGCTAGAAAGAAACATATATTCATGTTTGATAATTATTGCAGCCTACAATTTTGGAGACAAAAGAGATAGATTCTATCAATTTGTGGATGAATAATGCTCAAACTCGGTCAAGTACTCATTATGATCCGCATCATAATCTTCTATGTGTAGTTGCTGGAAGCAAAAAAGGTTTGACAGTATTTTGCATATTCAGTACTTCCAATAAGCATTATCCCTGGAATAACTTGTTGTACTGCAATTTATAGACTTAGCGTAGTTCAATATTTCTAATTTTGATATCATTTCTGATGTAATAGTAATGATTTACACCGTACATGTTGGTAATTTTCATTTCCTATACACTTAAATTTATTATTTTTTAATTTTGTCAGAGTTGGTTTACTATTCTATTGAACTTTTTCTCTTTTTACCATTTCTAGATCTTGTTTCATAGAAAATGTTATAGTTGTTAACAACAGGACAACATTAAAGTAAGAAATAACAAAATTATGCATATGTTTTGGCTCATTGTGCCTACTAATTTTACTGGCTTTTTCTTTACATAATGGTTAAACTTTAGAACTGTGTCTTATATACCAGAACTAAAGGTGTGAATACCTTTTTGTTGCAGTCGTTTTATGGCCTCCTTCTGCTTGTCCATCCTTATACCCAATGCCCATATATGGAGAGGCCTCAAACCACAGGTGTGCCTCCTCTTCAATAACTTCAGAATTTGGTTACTGAACTTTTGTGTTTATCCTACGACTGTGAGAGAAGGAAAAGGTGATGCTGCTAAGTTTTGCTTGCAAGCTTGTGTAGCCATGTTTGTGAAGTGATCTGATGTCTATAGGAGTGATGTAGGATGGATAGAAGAGATATCAACTAGTTGCTAAAACTAAAAGAAAAATGGGAATTCTGGGCTGTTGGAATTTGAGTTTTAGGTCTGGATTGTCAATATAGGTTTCTGGAATTTCAGTTAAAGAAACAAACAATGGTTTGTTCTAGGAATCACTCCTAGAATTAGGAAAATAGGAATCACTAGAAAAAATTCAGGCTGGCTTCATTGAAAGGTTGATTACATATATATAGAAAAATTCTAATTTATGTGCAGGATGGCTTTTTAAGGAATTTTATTTTTCTTTAATGAACTTAAACCCAAAACTAATAAGGGAAAAACAAGTAGAAATATTTTCCTTTTCTAATAAGGAAAATTAAACTAATTGCTCCTTTTTTTTTTTAATTCTGTACCAAGCAATCTGCCTATAAATTATATTTCCTTATTTGTTTTTCTTTTTGGCTCACAGTGCTGTTGGCTTAGAAAACCCCAATCTCTCATCATATCCCAGGGCAAAAGATTCGATGGAGTACTCTCAGAAGGTTATTCTTCATGCAGGTGATGCACTTTTCATTCCTGAAGGCTGGTAAGATCTAAGTTGTAATTTTTATGAGAGAATTTCTTTTACGAGGGGCCTTTCTCTTTTTTTATGTGGATAGAATGTCCTTTGCAATTCTTATGTTATTTTTGGATCTTATTTTTCAATTTTAGTGTAGGAACTTTTTGCCTGTATGTTAAATCTTTAATTGTTTATTGTTTATGTTATACAGAACAAATGGGTTAGTTTTATATTTAACAGAAGGTTAAAGGAACAAAGGTTGAAGGGCTCATGGTGTGCTAAATGCTACAAAATCTTTCAGAACTTCTATGACAATCTTTATATTCATTTATAAGCATCAACATCACCAATTTATTTTTACTTCCATCCTGGATGCACACCGATGTCTTCTAGCAGTTGATTGGTTGTTTGTTTTTCCTAACTGCCACAGGTTCCACCAAGTGGACAGTGACAATTTGACCATAGCTGTTAACTTTTGGTGGCGGTCAAACATAATGTCTGGCATGTTAGAACATATGGATGCTTATTATTTGCGCCGCATAATGAGAAGGTAGTCTTTGTTCATTAACTTTTATTATCTACCAACTTCATAGTTTTTTGTAAACCTTTTCACGTCAGTTGTTCCAAAATTTTTAGAAATATGGTTAAATAACTGGGTATGACCTTTGTTTGATTTACATATCTTGCTCCATCAAATTGTTGCTGGAACTTCAAGATTGGTGGATAATGAAATGGTATGTCGATCCCAATTTATAATTCATTTGCTATTGAGGGCACCGGACTTATCATTCTTTAGGACATGGAAAATGTATCCATTACTAATTTGTTTTGATTCAGCATGAAAACCTTTCCCGAGTCCGTTGAAAATGTGATCTCTGAAATTGTGTAAAAATAGTTCATTATTTTGAATGCTAGAAGGAGAAAAATGTGAAAAAAAATCTCCAGAATTGCTGGATGAACGGGCCTTCTGTATGGATTTGGGAAAACTTCGTGCAAACATATTGTACTTAATATTTGATTCTGCATGGAAGTTTTCCTTTGAATCATATGGCAGATGGGAAAATCTTAGTTCTGAAAAAGTTTGATTTTGGGCGCTGAAAACAGAGTGTTCCCCTAGATCATCTGTAGTCTTGTAAAATGATCAGTCTAATGTTGGTGGAATCTTAAGATTTTAGTTCTATAGGGTAACAATGGATAGCATGTAACTTTCATGCTGGCTATCGTTCTTGGCTCTTATTCAGGTTTGTTGGTCATTATTGATCACTATAACTTATCTTCAATTAGGACAGAATCAAGTACTGCACAGGGCTTCTTCTCTCGACAAGGTGAACCCACATAGGCATGCTTGTGAGCTGCTTACTAATGGAGAAAGAGGTGATGTTGTCTAAACCTTTTTCGTTTTCATTAAGAGAAGTTTTCCTGTATGTATTATCTGGTAATTGATTCTTATAACCTACCAGGTGACGAAAGCCGTGATGAGGACCAGTCACATGAAACACAAGGTTTACTAGGGAAGGACCTACAGGAGAGATGTCAGCTGGATGAAATGGAACCACTTGCTCTCCAGGCTGTACACGAACTTGTTTCCTTGGTACATCAGCAAGTTAATATTGGTGATCATGGTCAACCTGTACGATCGATTTCAACTAGTGACTCTGCTGTTGGAATGAAAGGTGAATGTTATGAAGTTGGGAAAAGTAATGTATTCATTCTGGAGGGTGATCCAGTTGCTCAAATTCTTTGGAACCTTGACCCTCTTACTCTCCGAGATGTTCTCCTCGGCATGGTGGTGAGTCTGCATGCTCTAGAGGGCCTGTGATTCCAATAAATTGATGACTCTTCCTTGATAATGCTGCCAATAAATTAATGAGTTGTCTTTGTTAATATGTCATTCACTTAAAGTGAGCTGTAATCATCTCATGGTGTAGTTAGATGATGCATAAGTTCAATGTATGATGACATTTCACATCCTCTTTGAGCATCTCATGCTTTACAACTCTTTCCAGCATAATTTTCCAAGAACCTTGGAGGCTATGATACTGCACTTACTTTCACCAGTGGCAGCAGAAGTACTCACACGAAAGTTTGACGCAATAGACCAACTGACCTCTGATGAAGATCGGTACTTTGTCAGCTTCATAAAGACTTAAATGATGAAAGTAAACGGGAATTATTTTCATTCTTTTGCTGTCCTAATTCATTTTTATCATTTCATGATTTCAGAAATAAATTCTATCAAGTTTTTTATAGTGCATTTCATGACCAATTCGCTGCAATGGATGCACTTTTAAATGGGAAAGAATCGTTTGCATTCCTGGTAATTCCTTTTTCTTGTCAATTTACCCATTAATAAGTTCTTGATACCATTATGCAATATAATGTCATGTCGTAGGCTTCTATTATTGTACCTTTTCTGGATTTGTATAATTTTACTTGTCAGTATTTATGTGAATGAGAAAATAGGGTTGGATGGAGATACCTTTGTTCCATATTTTTTCATACTTAACCTTGTATATGAATGGTTGATAGAAACGAGGATATAACATGTTCATGGTGATTTTATAACTTAAACAGAGTATATGCAATCTGTGTGATATTCAATTACTTATGGAAACGCATTTTATGGGAGTCTGGTTCTTGAGTAACCACATGGGCAATCTATTGTATCATACAGAGTTGAAAGGAGAATTCTGAGAGATGATCTTTTTTCTTGTATTGTATATTTATGTTCGGATACTAGGTGCATGTCTTACCTTGAGTTGGAAGTTATGCCATATGCATGCATCTAAATTAGTATCGGATTCTCATCATAGCTCTCTGATGCAATTTTCCTTTGCCACATGATTCTCCTCTGAATGATCACTCTTTCTAAAGTTACTTATAATTTCTGTTCTCCTTTTGGTTCTTTACAAATTTTACCATGACCAGCGTCTTCGTCTGGGGAAACTTTTATGCATCTTGTTTTCCACGCATGCATCTTTATCTTTAGCTAGATGCAGGACTATAAAGATCTTCCAAACATCTTATTGAGCTGAAACTTTATAAATGTTTTGGAATCCGGCTAAATCGCTGTTATTATCGTTGATGAAATATGGAACACAAACTTTTATGCATTGTAAAGGAATCTGAGTTCATTGATAATTTTTCTATTTGCAGTCATTCAAGAATGTCCTGGACAAGTACTTGGGAGTAAACTCTGATATACCAAAACCATCAGTTTGATAATTACATATGGAGATGTAATTCGTGGAGGACTAGGCCCACTTGTGATACTAAATGGTCAATCCGTGCATTTCCATGAAGCTTTCTGTCTTAATCAATGAATTCAAATTGGGTCATCTATAATAGTCCAGAAGTTGCAAACTTCATGCTGTTGTATGTCTCAGTTGTCGACATGGAATCCCATTCAATTTTTGAAAGTTTTGTACAGTTGATGATGATGAAAGTGATTTTCCCTCATTTGGTGATTCCAATGGTCCATTAATAGTGTAAATCTTTGGCAATAAAAACGACTTCCCGTTTGGAAAATGTCTCACAGTTTCCAATTAGAGCATAATTGAATTTGGTCATATGAGACAAAGTAATTTGTGACGAGCATGAGTGGAAGCGGGTCACATGCACCAGCTCAAAAATCGATGCACCCGTTAAAGTAACCGCGGAAGCATAATACCCTCACTTACGAGACAGTTTTCCTTCATATATCGTAAGCAGTTTATCTTTGATCGGACTTTTCACTGTCTTGGTACAATTTGCTAGCCATTTGCTCATGAGTACAATGTTTATGTAAGTTTTGTCTTTGTTTTGAGAAAGACAAGTTGATAGAATTGCGGGTTTAGAGGACAATAAATGGCGCCTTGAGAAGATGCGAGTTCATTTCTTTATCCTTTCAGTTGCATCTGTGCTACTCGAGAGGGTTGAAGAAAAGATTGTGTAGTATGGATGGGGATTTGCAACAGAAGAGGCAAAGAGAGAAAGGAGCACAGAGGAGAAAAAAATAAAGGTTAGGTAATAATTAGTAAGAAAAGAGGGAAAAGGCAAGTTTGTTAAAATGAGATTCCCTGGAAGAAGATGACATGCAAGTATGTTGAAAAGAGGAAGGAGAGTGGAACTTTTGGTTTGTCTGGACGTGTAGCAGAGGGAGATAAAAAGATGCAGTCTTTTATTTTTTGCAAGACAAATGGCATGTATTGTACCTTAAGCCTGCAACCTACGCATACTTTCCAAAAGCTTGGATATTCCATAAGGCCCAGCTCTCTTCTTTCATTAATCCCTAGGGCTAGGGTCTCTTCTTTCTTTTGCATTGTTGAATACACTAAGTTGCTCAAACAACGATTTGCTCAGAACTTTATATTTGGTAAAGGTCTACCAGTTGAACCAATGACGCTAATCAGTTCTACTTTTCTGCGATTAATAAAGAGACAAGGATAAGGTTGTTCGACACTCACTCGCCCTTTACAAAGTTCCTAAACAAGACACTAAAACAAATTCAACTATATAGATATTGCAAAATCTGCGTACGACTTGCTTGTGTAAACTACCGCCTCCTTAGTTTAATTCTAGAGATAGTAAACAATCTCTAACTTATCTTTCATTATGATTTTACATACGCCTTGCAAAGGATAATATTGTTAAATAATCTAAAAAGACCAAGCATCATCGGCCAATAGTGGTGGGTCAGGAAAGCAGAAAGAATTAGTAAGATTTCGTGATTTGAATGCTAACGTAGGTGAAGTTGCCAATCAAAGGGATATGTGTGTGTAGAATTGCACGAAAATTGATAAAGGAGAGACTCACGAACATGGAAAAGAAGACCGGAGCTGAGAGAACTGCAATACAAAACTTTCGAAGTTGCATCACATCGAGTATCATTTTCATAACCGTTGACATTTTGTTTCCATTTGCTCTTCTCTTTTCCTTTTGGCTTAGACCACAAATGCGTTCCGGACCACCAACTCACTTGCACAAATACACATAGAGCATCATGCATATATTACGGGTTTTTACCTTCTTTTTTTTTATAAAAAGGCTATTATTTCTTTTTAAGTTTTATCGTTTTCTTTTCTTAGTAGGTTCCATAAAGTGATTGTTGGGAATTGTTTATGTTTTCTTCCGTATGAGTAGAGAAAGACTTGTTTAGGAACTTGGGTATGCCTGGAAATTGGCATAAATGCAAGGCTGTTGCTCTGACCTCATTAGAATGTTTTCGCTGATTCCTCAGGGATTAATTATTGGCTTATTATGTTTCTAAGCAACTTGCAACGAGAGTTGCTCACCTGAGATCCTTTCCTACTATCCCAAAATCCCTAAGATAGTCTAAGCAACTTTAGCTTTTTAGCCTTCTTACCATAAAAATTCAAACTCGAACACTATCTAAAGGTCCGTGTAATTGATGTCTCAAGTTTTGATTTTGGGAGGAAGAAAGAGATAAGTTGGAGGTGCTATGCTAAATGCGTTTCTATTTTGTATCTATATAATTTGCAAGGTTAGAGATTAAAGCATTAGGCAATTGGGCGTGCCCATGTCAACAAGACCTTAAAGAATAATGGATGTGGACCCCCTTCACCGACATGCTTACCTTATCGGCGTCTCTGTACAAGTGTTTGATCAAATAATCTACGATCTTCCTGCAAAAGCAAAAGGAAAGAGCTAGGCTTAATTGTATTAGTATTTCTGTAAGGATTCTTATACATTTTAGCTTTGATTAATTGAAATGTCAAAGGCTAACTCCAGTGGGGTTGATGCATCAAAAGTATTTTAGTGTAGGGTAGGGGACTAAAGATTTCAGATTTGATTTACTTCTGATCATAATAGGCTAATCATGGAGACAAGTTGCCTTTATATGCCAATTTGGCATATTCTTTCCATCGACAGTACAAATAATTTAGAAGAGTTAAACGTTAGCCTCTAAAATCTAAAACCCCTTGCTATTCTCACGCACTTCTAATACATGTGGAGATGGAGATGGGACAAAAGAGCAAAGGCATTAATTAAAAATCGTGAGATGTGATAAGTATGAGATGTACGTAACTTATCTTTTTCATATTTCATATCCTCACAACAAAAATTACTAACACTGTCGGACCTTCCTCACCCAAACTCATCATCATCATAGTTTGGCCTCAAAGATAGAATCATTGTGATCGCCAACTGTCACAAGTAAATCAAATGCAAAAGAAATTAACTTCCATCTGATATTTAATTTATTAGAGAAACTAAGACATAATTAGAGGACGATACGCTTAAACACTGTTTTCTAACTCTTTAATCATTGTTTTAGTTTCTCTGTGTCTTTGAAACAAGTGCAAATGCTACGTTTAGACTCTCATTTCTTGGGTTCTAGCAATCACCCCAAGCTTCGGACGCAGGAGGCTGAGTGTATCCAAAACCATGATGCTTCAACAGTGAATGGTCTCTCTCATTGTAATGCTGGAATCCTATACCCCCCGTGCAATTTAGCACTTCCCTCAGGTTCAAGCTTACGTTGACATGACCCCTAACATTTGCACCCATTCCGTTTCCATGAACACCCTGCTGGTTTTCACCAGCCTGCAGACCAAGAAAGTCCCTAGTCAAACGATCATTCTTCTGCCACATTGCCAGATTTCCCAGGTAAGAACCTTTCGAGATGTGACTCACCGAGTCAGCAACTTGATGACTTGCTGGTCCCAACTTGCCCATGTCTAACTGAGTCATGTGACTTTGACCCATAGCGCTTGTCTGAGTAGCACCAACAGTAGCAGCCTTTTGGAGGAGTGCAGTGGCTGACAAGTGGTGCGGTGCTGCTGATGTAAAAGCAGAGTTTGAGAAATTCTGGAAGGGAGAAATCGCCGAACCATTGTGGATGGTGGTCAATGGTGGTGGTGAGTCTTGGAAGAGTGGTGTAGTATTATTCTGAAATGGGTGATTTTCGGGCTTGATGTGGACATTGTTTGGAGGATCATTAGGGTTTTGAGATTGATTCGCAGGAGAGAGTGAGATTTGATGGTTAGGGATAGAGAAGAGAGGAGGATGAGTCTGGGAGGTTTGAAGAAGCAAAGTTTGAGCAGTTGGATTTGTTAAGATGAGTTGGTGAGCTGAGAGTCTTGCACTTTCTTCAGCCAATGCATCGCAGAAGGCTCTATGAGTTATGAAGCTATCCTTCCTGTAAACTCACAGAATGCACAAACAAAAGAAACCAAGTAGCATATTAGGAAACAAATCACCTTAAGATCATAAATACTAACTAGCCTATAATAAGAAGTAATTAACTCATCCATGAACAAGCAATATTCAAAATCATAACAAGGAAAAAAAAGGCTTGAAAGATCGTAACATATGAGGAAGACTTGAATTTGATAATGTTCATGTCTTTAATTCATCTTGCATCGTTTATTAATTATTAGAAAGGAAATCAAAGGTCAAAAGAATGAGATGGGCCATGCGGATTGGATAGATACATGATTACCATAAAGCAAGAAAGCACAAAATTAGAATTATCTTCTTAAAAAAAAAAGTATTATCTTCTTTGGTCAAACCTGAAGAGGGGGGGGAGAGAGAGAGAGAGGATTCATGCAAAAAAATGCAGAAAGACAGTAGAGGGATAAAGATCGAAAAATGAGCTCATGCATGAAACAAAGATACGGAATATAGACCCCCAAACATATGGTACTGATGAAGAAAATGAAAGCAGATGGGAGAGTATCAGATTTTTTGCAGATTTATTAGCTTTTCATGATGAAAGAGTTCAGGGTCTGAGTGTGTTCCTGAGAGTAAAATTATGACAATGCTCCGTCAAAAATCACGGGTCTTATTTCAAGCCAGCAAACTGTACAAAGCAGTTAAACTCATTTATTTGTCTCACTTTTTATCTTGTACAGGAACAGCTACCAGATGTATTCATCATTGCTTTAAGAATCAGGAATTTCAATTACTATGTAACCAAACGTGTAAACTTATGAAAAATGCATATATACATTGCATCAACTTTTTCTTTTTTCCAGGGAACAAAAGAAAGGGTTTTTCTACTTCAATCTTAATTAGTCATTCATTTAACTATAGGAAGCAAAAGGAGAGAGCATAAATTTTCTGTTGGGTTTGAAGAGACAGTATCAAAGAACAACATGTTATTATGTTGATTGTTCCTTTATCTCCTATCTGTTTTGTTCTTTTGGAATGTGAAGAACTGTCAGGATTCAGATTTTGGAGGTTATTGTTTCAGTTAATGAAAGCGTCGACTGATACTCCTATTAGTGGCATTCATTTCTATGCAATCTGCCAACATCTTTGAGCTTCAGATTCCACGCAGAGCTTACATACACCTCCTGCATACAAACAACTACAAGACGAAGCATACTGAAGCAATATAAAGTGAAAAATATTTGCCATGAACAGTGGTGGAGGCCAAGATGATGAATTTTAAGTAACAAAGAAGGAGATAAGGAGACCACAATAAAGACATAAATAATAGTAAGCGTTCATCAATTTTTGTTAAAAAAAAGGAGCTTAGAAAAGATCGCAAAAAAAGAACTGAAAAAATTAACCTGGAAAAAAGGGTTCCACAATCACATCTGTACTCTCTTGTGCCGCAGGTTTTAGAATGAGCTTTCCAATCTGATTGAACTGCATAGATCTTTGAACACTTTTCGCATTTCCACTTCTTTTCGCCATGTTTTCGGCAGTAGTGCTTCTTGATACCAGTGAGGTCACCAAGAGCCCTAGACGGATGATGGTGAACACATGATGGCTCAGGGCAAACATAAGCTCTCTTTCTAATGTCTTTGCTGTTTCTTTGCTTCAGCTTCCAAGGAAGGTTATGGCCTCTCCTGTGAAGTTGAAGATTTTGATCTCTTTGAAACCCCTTGCTGCAGATCTCACACACAAATCTATTCGTGGCCAGTAAGGTCCTTGGAGATAATGCTATCACTTCAGCATCTGGATCTGTAACCATTACAATAAACATACAAAATCATCGTAAAATCTTACCAGTATTAACTGAAATTCAAGATACTGAAAGAGAGATTACTGCGTGTATGTAATTACCTGGGTTGCCTGGCAAGCTTCTCTTCTTCTTGATCTTCTGTTGTAGTTGCTGGGGGGAGATGGTTGTTGAAACAACTGGATTTAGAACACAAAAATCCTGCACTCTAGTACCGGAAGAAAGACTGGGTTCCTCAGACAAAGAAGTTGAGTTGGAAATAGCTGCAGAGAACATGCTTATGTAGAAGAAAAATCCAACGAAGAAAAACAAGAAAAATGATATCTTTGTTTTGTTCGATATCTTTCCAAAAGTTTATAACACTTTGAACCTTAGAAGAAACAACAAGAAGTTTGATGAATAAGCAAGTCCAGGCCTGAAATATTAGAATATCCCAGCTTTGGACAAAACTAAAAAAAACTTTGTTGATGAACAGTTGGCAGTGAAATATAGACAAAGAAAGGTATCATTTATTGGGCAGCAAAAGCAAAATCTCGTGAAGAGAAGAAGACGATGATGACGATGATGATGGTTTATTCTCCGAGTCGCTATCTAGCCATGGATTGCTTGTCTGAGCAACTCTGAAACACAATACAGATGTATCTCTTTCCAGCCTCTCTGTCTCTATTTTTTATCTCTCTCCATCCATGTTAAAAACCATCTAAAAGTTTACCATGCAATCAAACCTAGAAAGACCAGACAATAAGATGGTTTTTGCCAAAAAAAGTCTCACTGGCTTCACCACCCAGGTAACCTTCTCCTTTCTGTCTATATATGTCTGTACGAAGAACATGTGGACGGAAAGAAAGAAGGATTAAGATAAATTATCAGTAGCTAGGTATTGTAGATTATAGAGTGCAGAAAGTGATGATTACATTGGCAGACCATGAAAGAGGATAGGAAAGAAACTTGAAAATTACAAAGACTAAAATATTTCTTTTTTAAAGACTAGTGAATCCAAAAAGAAAAGGAAATGGATAGCATGGCAATTCTGAAAGAGAGGAGAGAGAGAGAGAGAGAGCAAAGGACTCAGAAGAATCCTAACCCCACTTGATTCACTAACATTTTTTCCCACTCAACAATTTTTCTTTTAAATTCTTACTTTGGTACTTTCTGTCTTTTCTTTTGTTCCTGTTATAAAACACCCAAACCCTAAAAGGACCTTGATTTGAATGGAATGATATCAAAAGCAGGCTTACCTCTTGCCAGGTTAGCTTAGAACTACCAAGAGGAATGAAAAGCATAGAAGGTTATGAAAGGCAAAGAGCTAGCTAGGTAGAGATGGAGAGATGGTCCTTCTCAACCTTTTCTATTACCCTACAACCAACATGATTGTTGTATTGATTTGACTCTCTCGGCTTGTAAACTTGGCTTTCCAATACATATCAATCACTTAATTTCCATTAAAGACGTGGTTTATTACCTTATTGTTGCAATTGTATTGTCAAAGAGATTAATGTCTTAAGTTGGAGCCCGTTAGAGGGATACATAAGAAAATATCATTTACAATTCTCTATACTTAGTATGCAGAAATTACTTTTGTTTGATCTCAGTTACAGTAATGATCCATGACAACTTGAAATACTCTTGAAATGTTTCAGGATAGAATTTAACTTCCTCTTGTATCTCTTAATTAAGGCCGGCTTTGGGCAAAAGCAAGACAAGGCAAATGCCCTTATTCAGGACCTATCTTTTTAAATAATAAAAGTAAAGTAAGACTTTTTTATTAAAAAAAATTCAAAATAAGATTTACTTCTAATCTCATAAAGAACAATAAAAAAACTTATATTTTGCTTATTTTTATTTTTTACAACAGCCCAAAAATAAACAAAAATAAGAATTTTTTTTTACTTTACTCGTGACCTGCTTTTAATTAAACGTAAACATTGACAGTCTTCTAGACGTTACTTCGAAGACTTTTGGAATATTACATTTCTTTTTTTTTTTCAATTATTTCCGTTAAGTTTCTGTTTTTCACAACTTTCTGTCTGTATTTCTTTTGTAATTATTCTAACCCATACGTCCTAGTGCATAGTGAAAGTGAAGCAAACCCCACCAAGGGGGGTTTGGAAATGGAAGGTCTCCTGTCTTTTTGGTTTCTCATTTATGGATTTTTTTTCTTGGGTGCAAATCCAAATCTAAAGCCATGAAGAGATAACACAAATTGTCCTTCTTTTCCTCTTCATGGCTTTGTGTACGATTATACGATTATGGTGGCTATAAGAAGCATTAGGAGCATAAAAACGAGGGATTCTGTTTCTTTACGGGGGCATGCGTGGCCTAACACGTGGTAGCTCAAGACAATAGCATCGACCATGCAAAAACCAATACATAAGCCTTTGTAAGGAATAGGACCCACTTCATCATTTGGATATAATTGAGTGCTACTGTTAATGATACTCTGGGGAATCCTATGTGAGTTTTCTTTTGATGTTAAAAAACTTTTGAATCATTTTGCTAGCTTTTCTTTTGGGATGATATGAGGATTAACGTTCGTTGATTCACCTTGTGGCCTGAAAAGCTATATAGGATGACGATGATGCAGGGTATATTCAAAGGATTAAAATTTCTTAAAAAAAGTTTTGTGCCTAAGTAAACATTTTAACACCATTTTCACGTTTGAAATTTTGGTGACTAAAGTATAATTGATCATTGAATTCATAGGTTTATAATACTACATCTTCTCAAAAGAAATTTAAAAAAAGCCATTAACACAGAGCACGTTGATGAAATTCTATTAGCATAATGGAATCTCCTGGTAACAGTGAAATGAAAGTACTCTTACTTTTTGTTTATTGTTCATGTAAAAAAAAAAAGCGGAAGAAGGAGAATTAAAGTTTCCGGGTCTACATAACAGTGATAATGAAGCTATTATCCTTTGAACAATCATTTGGTGCAATGATCAAATTAATATTCAAACCAGTTATTGTCTACATGGAATTGGAATAAATGTTCTAGAGACATATTGATGAGTATGAAAGAATAGGCCTTTGTGGGTCATTCTTTTCCTTCACGGGGTTTTCTATTCTCGTCTTCTCTCCTACAACTTCTTGCCTTCAACCGTCTCAATAAAAGACATAATTGCAGAGGTGCACACCAAAAGATTATATTATCTTTTTCCTCCTTCTCACACGTCCCTGTAAATCATGTCACCGATGTGTCTGTTATCCTATGTATGATTATTGTCTCCAAAGGTGGAGACATATAAGAAAATAAAATTTTTTTATGTCTCACAGAATTTATTTGCTGATCTTACTAATTTTTGTTTCGACTCTGAATAATAGAGATATAAAATTTTGTTCCTTCCAAAATTGAGGGACAAGATTTCTTGTCCCTGTAACAGAAACAAAACACATAAGTAATTTCTAGAAATACCCCTCTCCTATTAGTTATATTTTAATTAGTTTTATTTATTTATTTATTTAAAATATTTTAATTAATTATAATTTAATTTATTTATAATTTAATTAATTATATTTTAATTAATTATCATTTAATTAATTGATTTAATTAATTACAATATTTTAATTAATTAATGAATTATGTTTTAATAATTATATTGTAGTTAATTAATTATTAATAATATTTTAATTAATTATATTGTAATTAATTAATTAATTACAATA
>JANQBM010000004.1:12519812-12535608 GCA_025594535.1 Erythroxylum domingense | reverse complement strand
TAATTATATTTTAATTAATTAATTAATTACAATATTTTAATTAATGAATGAATTATATTTTAATTAATTATCACAAATATTTAAAGAACATTGATATTGATACCCATTCCTCTAAATTAGGAGAGGAACTGGGTATTAGTCAAAAATGATATTTATATGTTACTCATTTTTCTAATTCCTTATTTATAGATACAATTAAAAAGTTACTAATACAAATAATTCGTTTTAAAATAATTATTGAATTACATATTTCCAATCATATTATATTGCAGGGGTACTTTGGTCATTGATACTGTTTTTTATGTTCTGTAAACTGCAACTAAACACATTTCTGTCTTCGAGACGAATACAATTTTCTCTGTTTTGTCCATCACAACCAAACACCTCACTGTCTCCAATTTATGATGTTCTGCCTCCAATTTTTTGTTTCATTCCGTCTCCGCATATTGGAGACAGTAACCATATGCAGCGTTATAGTTGAGCTATTAGAATGAATTCTTGCCTCTACTATGCTTGAATTAACGTAACCTGGCAACAACCAAAACCCGTTTCCATAGAATTAAAAAACCGAGCCAAAAAGCACTTGGATATCAAGCAATCTTGGTTAAGTTTAATTGGAAGCTTAATTATAGTAGCATTTGCAAACCCTTCCTCCTATACAACTGAGTTCCTTGAAAAAGAAAACAATCGATTATTTTCTATTTCTTTTGTCTTTGGTTCTCAGTGTGAAACACAACAAAGGAAAAGGAGAACCACAAAAGAAAAGAAAAACCTAGGGAATTAGTAAAGTGCATAAAATCAATGTTTTAACAACTAGACTAGACGTCGAACTAGTCAAAGAAAAGGTTTAGGGTTTAAAGATTCAATAGATATTAAACCGCTATAAAACTGATATATAATAAATAAGAAGTAAAAATTATAAGAGTAAATAAAAATGAAATATTTTATTGAAATAGAAAATACACCAATATTTTGTTTTGAATTTTAACCAACAAATACTAATGTTTTTAATATCATAAAAAATTAAAATTTACATCTTTATCTAATTTTTAGAATTTTACTATTTATTTCAAGTATAATTTCTTCTCTTTATACTATACATAGAAATTGATATTTTTAAAGAATAGGAGCTAATTATATGACCAACTGTTCGACTAATTATTGGTGCTTATTTATCATTTTATTAAAAAATTATTTATTATTATTTATTTTTATCATTGACGTTTAACTTTTATACTATGGGTGCAGCCATACACAGTCCAGAATGTTACCCTTAGTTGATATTTTTCCTCAATAGTTCCTAACGTGCACCACAGAAGGGTTAAGTAAGATGGATGAAGTTTTGGTGGTTTTCCTTGGAAGATTGAATTCAGTTATGAAGGAATTAAGAAAAACATAATTTTTCGAAAGCCTAAGCTAATAGATACACAAGGTTAATCTTTACAACACCTCTTGGAAACTTGTTCCAAGCAATCCCGATGATCAAAATCAACTAAGAGAAAAGGATCAAATAACATGCCACAATTGAACAATTGATAAGTGGAATTAGGATCTTGGTGAAACGAAAACAAGAGAATGGTTCCTCACCAAAGCCAACAACTACAATAATAACAATATCAAAATTCCTCGTTTCTAACCCTAATGAGTCTATTTATACCTAGGTCAATTAATAAAAGGTTGGGCTAAAAATACATGGAATCCCGAAATTAAAAAAAGGTCCAAAAAATAATAAAAATAAGAAAGCCATGCGTCAAAGATCTGATCTCTATTGTTCTTAGGCTTAAGTGAATTAAATAACCCAAGTCCCATTTAATTAATATATGACCGACTCCTATACTCCTTGGGCTTAAGTGATGGGACATTAAAATCGGCCCAAGTCTTCATGTTTTCAAACCCCAAGTGTGCTCGGTCCAAAGATTTGAGTTAAGTGAATTAATTTAGGTTGTAACCCACTAAACTCTCCTCTAATAGGCTTAGAGCTCTCCACCCTCTCCAAATAGAAGCCCACATGTGTGTAAAGAACCTCTTTAAGTCTCTTGGTCGTAGCTTTGGTTACGGGTCCTTCTGGCATGGCAAGCTTGCTCCCTGGGCCTCTGACTTCCATGCCTAGTCCATTTGGTGTCACCCTGGTCCTGTTCACATCAACCCCTCCCTCCTGAAGAAGATTCATCTTCGAATCTGAATCCATATAAAAAAGGAGAAAGATCAGCAACATTAAAAGTAGCAGACACGTTATACTCACCTAGAAGATCAATCTTGTAGGCGTTGTCATTGATCTACTCTAATACCTAGAATGGACCATCACCCCTAGGATCCAACTTAGATTTCCTCTGGATAGGAAACCTCTCCTTCCTCATATACACCCAAACCTAATCACCAGGTTCAAAGGTTACCATCTTCAGCCCCTTGCTGGCTTGCTTTGCATATACTTTGTTCCTCTGCTCAATATGCTGTCTCGCCTTCTTATGTAACTCTCTGACCATCTTAGCTTTCCTTTTGCCATCTTTACTAGACAACTCATACAAAGGTAAAGGCATCAAATCCAAACTGTCAAAGGATTAAAATCATAAACCAGCTCAAAAGGTGAAAAACCTGTGGTAGAATGCACACTCCTGTTATATGCAAACTTAATAAATGGTAAACACTCATCCCAAGTTTTCAAATTCTTGCCCACTACAGCACATAACAAGGTATCTAAGGTCCTATTAACTACCTCGGTCTACCCATCTGTCTGTGAATGAAAAGTAGTAGAATAAAGTAATTTTATACCTAACTTTCCCACAAAACACACCAAAAATGGCCCAAAAACTTAACATCTATGTCAAAAACAATAGACCTAGGAATGTCATGCAATCTAACAACATCTCTGAAAAATAAATCAACTATATGCATAGAATCATCAGTCTTATGGAATGAAATGAAATGCGTCATCTTGCTAAACCTATCCACAACAATAAAGATGCTATCAAAACCCCTCTTTGTCCTAAGCAAGCCCAAAACAAAATCCATAGAAATATCAACCCACAGTTCAGTAGGCATAGGAAAAGGGGTATACAATCCATGAAGTTTGACAGTGGATTTTTCTTGTTTACATGCAATACATTTGGCACATACACGTTGAACATACCTACGGATACCAGACCAATAAAAATGTTCATGCAAAATATCCAAAGTCTTAGCAACCAAAAAATGATCCGTCAAACCACCATTAAGGGCCTTATGCACAAATAAAGCATGCATAGAACAATTAGGCACACAAAATTGACTACCCCTAAATAGATAGCCATCATGCCTATAGAATTTCTGGAATGTAGCATTTTCGCAAGCAGAATATACAGTAGCAAAGTCAACATCTGAGGCATACAAATCCTTAAACTACTCAAAACCCAAAAGTTTAAACTAAGAGCTGAAAGTAAAGTGTACTCCTAGATAATGCATCAACTACCACATTCTCCTTCCCCTTACTTATATCGAAGCACATAGGGAAAAGTCTCCAGAAACTCCACCCAAGTGACATGTCTCTTACTCAACTTGCCTTGTCCTTTCAAGTGCTTTAAAGACTCATGATCTGTTCTAATGACAAATTTCTTAGGCTGAAGGTAATGTCTCCACACCTCCAGTGCTCTCCCAACAACATATAATTCCTTGTCATAGGCTGGATAATTGAGTTGTGCATCACTAAGCTTCTCACTGAAGTATGCAACTGGCCTATTTTTCTGCAAAAGCATATCAGCTATACCAATCCCAGAAGCATCACATTCCACCTCAAAAGCTTTATCAAAATTAGGTAAACAAAGAATAGGAGCAGAACACAATTTATCTTTCAGCTTTAAAAATGCATGTTCCTGTTCCTTACCCAGTGTAAAACCTTTCTCCTTTTTGACTAATTCAGTTCGAGGAGCAACAATGGTAAAGAAATATTTTACAAACTTCTTGTAAAAACTAGCAAGTTCATGAAAACTCCTCACGTCACCCACACTTTTAGGCATTGGCCACTCTCAAATAGCCTTCACCTTCTCACTGTCAACCTTTACTCCCTGAGTACTAACTACAAACCCTAAGAAAACCAATATATTAATGCAAAATATGCCTAGGATTTGCATATAGTTTCTCCTTTCTCAACACATCCAACACATACCTTATATGCATGACATGCTCATCAACATGGGATAAAAAACTAAAATGTCATCAAAATATACAACCACAAATTTACCAAGAAACTTACGCAAAACATGATTCATTAACCTCATGAATGTATTAGGTGCATTAGTTAATCTAAAAGGCATAATTAACCATTCATAGAGTCCATATTTGGTTTTAAATGCAATTTTCCACTTATTTCCTAGTTTCATGCGAATCTGATAGTATCCACTTTTCAAATCAGTCTTAGTAAATAAATAAGCTCTATGCAATTCATCCAATATGTCATCAAGTCTAAGGATAGGATAGTGATACTTTACAGTGATTTTATTAACAGCTTTGCAATCCATACGCATCCTCCAAGTCTCATCTTTTTTGGCACCAGAAACATAGGCACAACATAAGGACTCAAACTCTCCCTCACATGCCCCTTCTCAAATAGCTCATCCACTTGCTTTTAAAGCTCTTTTGTCTCCTCAGGGTTACTCCTGTAAGCTGAACGGTTAGGAATCTGAGCTCCGAGTATAAAGTTTATCTAGTGCTTTATGCCTCTCAAGGGTGGCAGTCCTTTAGGCATCTCCTCAGGATCGATATCTGAATAATCCTGCAAAAAAGATGAAAACACATTAAGCAAAGAATTAAGAGAGTTAGTGTTAGAAATTAAACACTCTCTATACCTCATTATCACTAGTTCTCTCTTCTCTCTAGTTGCTCTCCTCAAATCTTTTTCCTTAGCAAACAAGCTCACTTTTCTCTCTTTCTTTTCACTCTTTTTTTCTCTCATTGAGCTCTTCTCTCCTACACATCTCACTTTCTTCTCCTCACTTGTGCAATCACTCCCTATTAGACCAATTTCTCTTTTCTTTTAGGCCTCTTTTTCCTCATTATTTTTATTTAACTCACTATCCAAACCCTCCTCTCTTTGCAAAGCTTTGATTTGGTCTAGGTAAATCTCATAAGGAGATAAAAGTACTAAAGTGAAGTTTCTACCTTTGAACTTGAATGAGTACTTGTTTGTGTACCCATCATGTGAAACCCACCTATCAAACTACCAAAGCCTCCTAAGCAACAAATGTCATGCCTCCATGGGTATTACATCACACAACATCTCCGAATATGGCACCAATACCTATCTAATCACTTTCACATCCGCACTATCATTAAACCACTGCAAATTATATGGCTCTAGATGTTTCCTACAAGTCAAGCCTAATTTCTCCACCATAGTTCGACTAGCCCCATTGATACAACTACCCCCATCTATGATCAGATTAAAAACCTTACCTCCCACCAAATATCTAGAATGAAATAAGTTCTCCCTCTAATTAAGAATCTCATCTCTTACTCTAGCACTCAGTACCCTCCTAACTACAAGTGCTTCCCCTGTGACCACTCTCTCCACACATTCATCATCATCATCACAGATATTATCACAAGGTAAATCATCAACATCACTATCCTTAGAATCAATAACCCCATTATCCCTCATATACATCACTTTTCTATTAGGGCATTGAGAAGCAATATGAACATAACCCAAGCATTTAAAACATTCGATAGTAGAATGCTTACTAGAAGTAGCTTGAGTTGAAGAGTTACCTTTCTGATCAGCCCTATTACTCGACTTCTTTGGGATCTCCTTGAAGTACACTCCCTTGTCCTTGGACTTCTTCTCCTTCTTGGGCCATTTTGAGCTCCATGGGTAGCTAGAATTCACCCCACTCCTTGCTGTCACTTTTGATCTCAATTTCCTCTCCATTTTTATAGCCATGTTTACCATATCCTCAATCTCTATATAGTGCTGAAGCTCCACCACATTTGCTGTCTTCTTATTTAATCCACTCAAAAACCTCACCATGGTGGCCTTAGGCCCTCCTCTATATTAACACGGATCATGGCAACCTCCATCTCCTTGTGGTAGTCCTCAACTGACTTAGACACTTGGGTGAGTCTTTGGAGCTTTTGATGCATTTCCCGATAACAATATGAAGAGACAAATCTCTTCCTCGTGCACACCTTCATTGTTGTCCAAGTAGTGATGGGTTTGTCTCCATTCCTCCTCATAGAAGTTATAGGTTGATCCTACCATATTAGTGCATACTTTGTAAATTCAATAGCAGCAAGTTTTACCTTCTTCTCCTCTAAGAAATTGTGGCACTCGACGATCAAATCAACTTTCTTTTCCCACTCCAAATATACCTCGGCATCATTCCTACCCTTGAAGGTTGGAATTTGCATCTTGATGGATTTGAGGTCTCCATCTCGCCTATTGAGTGGTTCTCCTCTCTAAGCTCTCCTAGTTATTTGCTCCTCATACTCCTTCTCCTCCTCCTCCTTATCAAACTCCTCCTTATCAAACTCATACCGTGGTGGTGTTCAACAAAAAAGTGGTACTTGTTGTCAAAATGTGATGCGCCTAGCTTGAGGTTCCCCACGTCTCCTACGCCTAAGGTCCTCAATTTATTGAGCTTGCCTCTCCATAGTTTCCCTTATTTCTGTGAAGTGAACGTTGAAGCGTTGAAATTGTTGTTGAATGACTCTCAAAGTGAAAGCATTCATCTCTCCCACTCGTCTTTCATCTTGGTTTCCACCTTCCTGTGACATTTTATGAATGTTCTTTCCTACAAAAATCAAAGGTTAGTAAAAAACAACCTCACAATCAATTCCTCATGTGTTTCACTTGAGGATGAATTTTTGTTGAACTCTCCCCTCATATTTCACTCAATTCTCAGCTTTTCACACTCTCTAGCCTTTTAACACTCAATCTTCCCTTGGTTTAAGTCACACATCGGAACCAATCTCCAACCGATCAAGAGAATTAATAAAGGGCATGAAATCCAACAACTAATTGCGAACAACGAGTTCAACAGAATATACTTGAAATCTAGCTAAAATTCCAAGAACGTACAATTCGAGAATGGAAGAACAACAATTTATGCAATAAAATTATTAGACGTTTCAAAATCACAAATTACTACCCACAATGTAAATATCAAAATTTGGAGGAACAAGTAAATCCCAATCAAAAGATCCTAACTAATCACAGTCAATTCAAAGCCGAACCAATTAAAGCATAATAAACAACTCCAAGTAAGCTTTCAATGGAATGGAAGATTCGTAACTAGCTAGCATCTCAATTAGGGTTCAAGTTCCTAATGAGCAATTCGGAACAAGAAATAGGCCTAAACATTTTTTTTGTCTGACGCAAATAGTTTTTTTGTTTCTTTTCTTTTTCTGTTTCTTTCTTTTTTTGTAGGCCGAATATTCAAAGAACAAAATCAAGAGGAATAGATAAAAACCCTAGTCGAAATCATACTTGAATTTTGATGAGAATTCGACAAACTTGAAGGAGATGGTGACTGCCTTATATTTCCATTGGAGTTGAGTAGGAATTTACATTGCTCTGATACCAATATAATGCACACCACAGAAGGGTTGAGTCAAATAAATGAAGTTTTGGTGATTTTCCTTGCAGGATTGAATTCAGTTATGAAGGAATTAAGATACACAGAATTTTTTGAAACCTTAAGCTAATGGATACGCAAGGCTAATCTGTATGGCACCTCTTGGAAACTTGTTCCAAGTAATCCCGATGATCAAAATCAACCAAAAAACACGTCACAATTGAACAATTGATAAGTGGAATTAGGTTCTTGGTGAAACAAAATCAAAAGGATAATTCCTCACCAAAGCTGACAGCTACAATAATAATAATACCAAAATTTCTCGTTTCTAACCCTAATGAGCCTACTTATACCTAGGCCAATTAATAAAAAGTTGGGCTAAAAACAAATGGAAGCCTGAAATAAAAAAAAGGTCCAAAAAATAATAAAAATAAGAAAGCCATACGCTAAAGGTTTGATCCCCATTGCTCTTAGGTTTAAGTGAATTAAATAGCCCAAGTCCCATTTAATTAACACATGGCCGATTCCTACACTCCTTGGGCTTAAGTGATGGAACATTAAAATCAACCCAAGTCTTCGTGTCTTCAAATCCCAAGTGCGCCTAGTCTAAGGATTTGGGTTAAGTGAATTAATTTGGGCTATAACCCATTAAACTCTCCTCCAATAAGCTTGGAGCTCTCCGCCCTCTCCAAATAGAAGCCCACATGCGTGTAAGAGCCTCCTTAAGTCTCTTGGCCCTAGCTTTGGTCATGGGTCCTTTTGGTATGGCAAGCTCGCTTCTTGGGCCTTTAACATCCACTCCTAGTCCATTTGGTGTCACTTTGGTCCTACTCATATCAATTTCTCTCCTTCTCGTTTCTCTTTCAATCTCTACCCACTATTTCAATCGTTAGAGCTGCCGTACCTATGCGCAGTGGAGCGAGTCAAAGCTTAGGACTTGTAAAAAGTTGTTGGATGTTGTCTTGGTATGGAGGTATAATGCATGTAATCTTGGATATGGGTTTTTGAGATCTAATCCTTGTGATTGGATTCCCTGTTGTCTTTGTATGATTATTAGTTTGAGAAACAAACACACATTCGATTCTTCATGGTATAGAGAAAATTAACCGGTCGATTTTTATACGATCAAAAGTAAAAATAGAACCAAAAACTAGTCTGGTTTGTGCTTATCTTGCTCGAATTGATTAGTCTGATTTGTATTAACATCATTGCAAAAAACAGTCAAAAATAAGGTCCTCAAGCCCCCATATGTCATTTTAAGTTGTTAGGACTAGAGTGTTTCAAACGTAGACTTAATAGTAAAACTAAGATCTATCCAATACCCTACTCTAGTTAATTCTAAATTTCCTCACCCACCCCACACACCCCAAATGACCTTTTACTTTCTTGCAATTGGTTCATGCATGATATGAAACCTTGGTGAGGTTTGGCACTATGAAAAAAGGTGGACTCTACACGTGTGGAAATAGGTGGTTATTATATTAGAATAGAGCTTCTCTTATAATAAACTATTAGGTCTCATATCCAAAGTGAGGAGAGGAATTGTATAATGTCTCATAAAGGTCTATTTAGAACAAAGCCAAGAAGTGGGCCCCACATATGATATATTATCTTTTTTAAAGTATATATATTTACAGAAATAAGGGACTAAGCCCTACAAAAATATAACACATTGTCTGTAGGATTGAAGCCATTCTAGCGTATTACATGGACAAAACACTTATAATAAAATCTCTTCATTGAACCATTTGTAACTCTTTACAAGATGGCACATTATAAGCACAAGCAGTGTAATAACCAATAGAAGCTTGTGCACGTGGGAGGCACTCCCATCCCCTAATCTAAAGCACATTAGTCTATAAATAAGCTTTTGTTAAAGCATAACCAGGGAGTATTTGCACTTCTAATGGAGCCCCAAAGAAACACGTGTCCTTCCTTTTGAAACAAAGTAAACTTGGAACTTCCTAAAGTCAAAAACCTTCTATAGAATTCCATAGGCATCGGTGCTTTGTGAGCATATACCATCATTTGATATGGACTAAGATAAGTTCAGTCTCCCTCCACCCTTATCTGAGCTATATTTCTATTAAGTGCATGAATATCCATCTTTCCAGTTTAAGGAATATTTGGGTGATTTCTTAGGTTTTCATTTTGAAATAATCCCCATATGATTTTCCTAGGCTTACGGATATCGTTTTGTACCGGCCCAAAAAAGGAACAGTACCACCCCTTTTGGTATCAGGTATGAATATCAATAAATATTAGAGGTTTCATCAGATACCAGCCGGTATTTGAAATACAGGTAAAAGTGTTATTGTGAAATTTGAAAAGTGTAGGGACTAAATAGAAAAAATTAAATAAAATCACCCTCCCTGGTGACTTGACTCTGTCACTCAGCTCTCACTCTCTCTCTCTCACGCATGCCACTTTATCTCTCACCCTCTGTCACCACTGCTCATCACCATCGTCCTCCACAATGATGCCACCGTACCTCCCCCACCTGTTGGTCTATCCACCTCCCTCTACACCGTAACTCTATCTCCTCTACTCCAGTCTCCACAATGCCTCGCAGAGCCTCACTGCTCCTCTCCTCCTTCTCCTTGGCTCCGCCTGTTGCTACCTCACTCCGTATGTCCTTCCCCTGCTGTTGGGTCTATCCACCTCGACCATCGCTGCTTGCTCCTACCTCCTGCTCGTCTTCTATAGAAACCATATTTGGTTTTCACCCGACCCGAGTCCGACCCGACCACTTTTATGATTGTTTTTAATATGTTTTAGATTTTTTCTGCTCATGAAATTGAATTGTATTCGTGAATTTCTAATTATGAGGTTGTAAATGGTTGGAGGAAATTGGAATTGAATTTTTGTGAATGGTTGGATTTTGATTTGAATGAAATGGAAAATTTGTTTTGTCTATCTGATTTGTTTATCTATTGATTGATTATGTCTTGTTTATTTGATTGGTTTGGAATTGGAAATTCATAATAAGTCATGGCCTCAGGTCAGGATTTGGAATTTGAATGTATTGGATTATTACAATTTACAATTTACAATTACAAACTAAATTATAAATAAAATAGATAACATATTAAATCAAACTAAGACTATCTATATAATTTCAATTTTACTTGAATTATTTGGGAAGAATTTAGTGTACATATTAGGAATTTTTATTGAATTTCTTTTGTTCAAATTTAATTCAATTTTAACTTTAATTTAGATTGGTTTAAATCTTTTTTATTTAATAATTTAAGAAATTATGTTTTTATAATAATTGAAGACGACATATGATAAAATTTATTTTGAATGCAAATCTGAATTAATAATTAAATTTAATTTACTAATTTTATAAATAATGAATTTGGTTTATACTTAATCTAGGTAGATATGCTTCCAATCTAGTATTTAAATGACACATAAGATCTCCAGGTTCACTCACAATTATTTTTTATATAATAAGTCATACAATAAACTAATCATAAGGCTAATTTGAAATCAACATTCTTGTTTATAAGTACGTGATGTGGTTATATTAATGAATAAATTAATACAAAATGAGTTATATTAGACATGCGAATTGTGTAATTGTGCATGTTGAATACTTGAATTGTTAGTTTTTGACTTATTAAAGAATTGTGTTGGATGAAATTAGAATGTGTTGGATGAAATTGAATTGAGTATGATGTAATCATATAAAATAAGTTATATTACATATGATGGACACATATATTATGTAATTGTGTATGTTGAATACTTAAATTGTTTGTTTTTGACTTATTGAAGAATTATGTTGGATAAAATAGGATTTTGTTGGATGAAATTGAATTGTATATTATGTAATTATACAAAATGAGTTATATTACATACGATGGACTTGCGTATTATGTAATTGTGTATGTTAAATACTTGAATTGTTAGTTTTTAACTTATTGCTGAATTGTGTTGGATAAAATTGAATTGTGTTAGATGAAATTGAGTTGTGTATGATGTAATCATAAAAATGAGTTACATTACATATGATGGACATATGTACTGTGTAATTGTGTATATTGAATACTTGAATTGTTAGTTTTTGACCTATTGAAGAATTATGTTGGATAAAATTGAATTGTGTTGGATGAAATTGAATTATGTTTGATTTTGATATATTTATTCATTTATTTTTACAGACAAATGGAAGAAAGTTCAAGTACTTCTGATCAAACTACTTTTAGAAGATACAATGATCCGGCTTGAGCTCTTGCTGCATTAGTCCTGGGTATGAAGAACCATACAATTTGCTTGTTTTGTAACTGGCATTTGAAAGGTGGAGGAATCACTCGATTAAAGAAGCATTTAGCTGGGGTTAAAGGAGATGTGGAACCCTGTAAAAAAGTAAGTTATGATGATACGAGCACGACCATTGTACTTTGTAAGAGATATGGAACTAATGATAAGCTAGTAATGTCAGAGGGACCAATAACAAGATCAAGAGCTAAGAAGTTCAAAGAAGCGTTTCAATCACATAGGCCAAATTGTAGATGGCATGGAATCTCAAGAGACAATGAGGGTTAATGGCATTATAGCTAATCAAGTTAGGCAGACGGTGCAAGAAGACTTTCATTCTTTTTTAATTAATTATTTTATGTTAGAAGCATAACATTTGGCAGCGTACTACTTGTGTCTTGGGCTTGTTTAAATCTTTTAGGTTTAATGGGTTGTATTTTAGAAATATTAGTTTGGGCTTTAATTATTTTAGTGAAAGAACCACATTTAAAGGACTTTTACGTATTTAGGGTTTCTTTGTTTTCAATGGATATAAATACAACATAATAAACATTGTTTAGGGTTAGATTGGATGAATAACAAATTTTATAAGGGAGGATTTCTTGTCTTCTTCTATTGCATCAAGAATATAATTCTTATCAAGGTAAACAATTGTGGCGAATTTCTATTCTTGTTTTCAAATCAACCTTATTATATGCGTTTTCTTTCATATAATTGATTAGGGCTTCATTAGGGTTAGGAATTTTATCTTGTTTATGTTCTATCTAAAGTGTGTGTTTAAGGAGTTTCGAGTTCTTTGGCCTTAGGGTTCCGCATCATATCGTGTGAAGTGGTAAATGAAAACTTTGCTTGAAGAATATCTATACGAGAAAGATAAAAGGGAGAGATTGAATTATCAATTTGGTAGGGGATGTTCATTGACTAGTTTTCGTGATTATTATGGAAATGTTAAAGGTAGTAGTGGTAGTAGTAGTAATAGTGTTCCATCTTAGGCTGAGCAAGAAGTGAATGTTACACCTAAACCTGTTGTTAGGAGAAAAGAAGGCAAATGACTAATTTTTGTGCACCACAAACAACTCCTAGAGCCCAAATTTCAATCCGTAGTGTCATGCAATCAAGAAACGCAACTCATATTGTTGATATGGCAGTAGCTAGATGGTGGCATGATATATGTGCAACATTCATTGCTTCTTAATCTTATTATTATCAGCCTATGGTAGATGTTATAGCCTCTTACAATTCAGGTTATAAAGCTCCTTCGATTGATGACTTAAGAGGTAAATTTTTGAGTTGCTCAGTTTTTGAAATTAAATGTTATCTAAGAGAAAGAAGAGTGGATTGGGCTACTTATGGGTGTTCAATCATATGTGATAGTTGGAAAAATTGGAGACATGAGCCTATTATTAAAATTTTGGTTTATTCTGTAAACGACTCAATGTTTTTGAAGTCTATTGATGAATCTAGCCTTATTAGGAATACTGATACTTTATTTGAGATATTTGATAAAGTTGTGAATGAAGTAGGGCTAGAAAACATTGTTCAGTTCATTATTGACAATGATTCCGCTTATAAAGTGGTAAGAAGAAGGTTGCAAAATAAGTATAATTCTTTTTTTGGACTCTTTGTACTGCACATTGCATTGACCTAATGTCAGAGAATATAGGGGATCTTAGGAATTTTCCTATTATTGATGAGACTATGCAGAAAGTTAAAAAGGTGGCCAAGTTCATCTATAATCATGCATAGGTGTTGAATTTAATGAGAAAAGAATTTACCAATGGTTGGAATTTATGTTGTCCTATTCTGACAAGATTTGTAACGAATTTCTTATCACTTCAGTCTTTTGTTATGATGAAGAAAGAGTTAAGACAAATATTTACAAGTGATAAGTGGGTTATATCTGAGCATGCTAAGTCTAATGTTAGATTGGAGGTTTCTAAAATTATACTAAAAGATTGAGAATTTTGATCTCAATGCCAATTTAGCATCCGAGTTTGAGAGCTTTAGGTGAGGATGCTTCACTTGGCTGATAGTGAAGAAAAGACAACAATGAGTTATTTTTTACTTTTTTTGATGCCATAGAGAGGGCGAAGAAAGTAATCAAAGCCAATATGAAACATAGACTTTCTTTGTACACACCGTATCTTACAATCATCAATGAAAAATAGGAAAGGCAACTTTTTTCTCCATTTTTTGCAGCTGCGGCATTTTTGAATCATAGTGTCTATTTCATACCAGATTTTACAAAGAAAGGTGAAGTTAATAGCGGAATGTTGGTCACTATTACAACAATTATTGCCTATAAGATGATGTAAGATATCCTAAGCTCACAAATGGAGCCTTATAAGCAGTCTTCTGGGAATTTTGGATTGTTAATTGCTATTCAACAAAGAATAAAACTTTCTCTAGGTATTAGTTGTTTCCCTTTTCTTGTTTGTGGAAAATTAATTATCATATTATTTTGTTTCTAACGCTACTTTTTTTATCTTATGACTTACAATTTCTTAGTGGGATTAATTTGGAAGTGGTGTTCCAGAATTGCAAAGGTTAGCAATTCAAATTTTAAGTTAATGTTGAGTGCAACAAACTATGAACAGAGTTGGAGCACATTTGAATTCATCCATTTCAAAAAAAGGAATAGATTGGAGCAAATGCGATTGAATGACTTGGTTTTCGTTCATTACAATCTAAAGCTTCAGGAAAGGTATGTTATTATCATTACTAATTTCTTATAATCTTTTAATAATTAAATTTTATTGTTTACTAAGACTCTGAACAAAACAAGTAGTTTAGTAGATCCAATTTGCATTGATAATATCAATCTTTTGGCGGATTAGGTTTCTGAGGAGCCAGGTTTGGTAGATGTGAATGACTTGGGAGATAATATTAGATAGGAAAGCATTGAAATGTCATTTAGTGCATTTAATTTGAATGATGATAATGATGATGATGCTCCACCTAAAGATGAGAATTTTGTACCAAATGATAACTAGGATCAACGCAGTTATAGCAGGTATCCTCCCATAGATGATTAAATGAAGTTCCTGGTTTTTATTTTTTCTCTTCTTTTAATTATACTTATATTTGATGTACATGTTAAATTCTATATATGTAATGTAATTGTAAATGTTTTTGTTTCAGGTTTTACTTCTACTTGGTTGTTTCGTCATTACGAACTCTTTTCGTAAATTGTAATAGTTTGAAAGTTAAAGATATTTATTATTTTTAATTGGATATTTTGATGTAATTATTATTTATTACATGATAAAATTATAATATTTTTAATATTTTGTATTATTCTTAATTTCAAATTTGTATGATGATAATTGCCTTTTTTATATTAGTTATAGTTATTATTTATACGTGAAATATTTGAAAATTATTGTTATTTCATATTAATTATAGTTACTATTTATTATTATGATTTTTAGAGACAGGGTTGATGAAAACTTATAAAGTATATAGTGCAACTGTACAATATGAAAATGAACTATTTTGCAAAATTTTAAAAATTTAGGAACTATTTCATAAATTTAAAAAATTGCCCGAAATAGTACTCGATATTTAACCAGTACTAGTAAAGTACCCTACTATAAATTAATCTAGTACCAGGGCCGATACGATATTCGTAACTTTGGATTTTCCTTCTCCTCCCTAAATCATATAGGGAAAAAGTCAAATTAGGGATTTGGATGTCCTAGTCCTTCACCTTTGCTATGCAGATAGTTAGAATGCGTGTTTATAGCTCCATAACAGGTAAGTACTAGGTTCTTGCATTTAGTTTGTTTTGCAGGAATGTTTATGTTTCCATACTCCTGTAACTTTTAATCTAGGTTCCATAAGATTAATTGCTCCTTGATACTACTGGTGACCTCCGAAAGGGTTTTGGTAGTGTAACATCCCGTTTCTAGAGAACGGGTCGGACCAAAGAAACGGGTCCAGATGTGGTAAATTACCACATCTCATGCTCATGCAGTTGTAAATAG
>JANQBM010000004.1:12507929-12519712 GCA_025594535.1 Erythroxylum domingense | reverse complement strand
GAAGTGTTAAGTGATGTGACATGCCACCTTCGCGGGGCACGGATCCGGATATCACTGTCGATATCGGGTTCGGGTTCGGCGGGAGTTGGGGTGTTACAGGTAGTATCCTTTTGAATCCCCTTAACTCGCCTATAATTCCTTTACTTGTAAATCTCATAAAAGGATTCCATTAGCATTATCATTAGCAAATCTTTCTTAGGTTTGGTGTATAGTTGACTCTGAATCCATATGAGAGCCTTCGACAAATTTAGTTTTCTTAGAACCCTAAACCAAATCTCTTTAGAATAATTACAAATTAAAAATAGATGATCCCTATTCTACTTAGGGGTGTTATATAAGATGCACTGTTTATGTATAGGCATGAAATTTAGTTTGACAGGAGTGTTTAGCCTGTTTAACATCACCAAGCAGATCAAAAATCTAAATCTAAGTCTTGAGTACTTATTCCAAACTACTTCACACCAAGGGCCCTTCAGCCCCTTCTCCATTAGCTTGCTAATTTCAATAATGCTAGTGAGTTTACCATCCCTAATGTGCTCATCCTCTCTTTAAGGGTTAGACAAATAAGTAGGTAACACTTGGTTAAGGTTTCCCCTTATATCAGTTCATTTATCTCTTGAGATTAGGGAGATAACCTTAGCTTTCCTAGGGAAGTGTAGGAGTCTTTTTGTTACACCTTAAAGCTGGATCAATGGCCCTATCCTAAACCAGTTGTGATACCATAGGCATGTAAGGTTCCCACTCCCTATTTTACAAAAGATCATTTCCTTAACTCGATCCCTTAACTTAAGGAGTTAGACAATGAACAATGAGTGAGTGCTTTTAGGTTTGATTTCCCATATACCTCCTTCATTTAGGATATAACTATTAATCCATCAATACTAAAGTGAATCCCTTTCACTGAGCAGCCTCCATAATCTTTTCAAAATGAGTAATTATTGGTTAAAGATATAGATTTAAGTTCAAGGCCTCCTTCTTCTATGGGTTTACAAATACATGCCCACTTTACCTTAGCTCTCCCTCTAGAGTGTTCAACTTTATTCCATAAGAAGTTTGTCATACTTCTTTCTATAGATTTTTATTAAGCCTTTTGAAAGGAAAAAATGTGATGGTTAGTAAATGTATAGGGAGTTTATGACAAACTTTAAGAGTTGTAATTTACCTCTATAAGAGAGAGATCTATTGGTCCACTTACTCAGTCTCTTTGGAATATTCTCTAATAAAGGAATGCATTGAGAATACATTATCCTCCTAGTTGAGATAGGAAGCCCCAAGTAGGTAAACGAAGGCAATCTCCTCCTCTTCCCTGTGATTTCTGCAATTCTCCTATCTATAAGATTAACACTCAATGGAATTAAAAAATGACTTTTGTTAAGGTTGACCTCAAGGCCTAATAAGAGTCCAAAAAATTTAGGAGTGTATCAACAACTCAATGGAATGGTAGTGTACCTTAAAGAACAAGAAAAGATCATCTAAAAAACATAAACTTGTTAGATAAACTAGTTTACATTTTGAGTGGTATTTAAATTATAGATCTATGTTGATATTATGTCATAGTAGTTATGTTAAAGCCTTTACAAATGATTAAGAGGTATGGGAAGAGAGGGTCACCCTGCCTCAGCCCTCTAGTTCCCTTAAAGGTATTGGTGGGCTTCCTATTTATTAGAATAAGAAAAGAAGTAGAAGTTATATATACCTTAATCCATTTTATGAACTAGTGAGGGAACTTCAGTAATTTCAATAGTTTTAGTAGGAAACTCCAATTTACAAAGTCAAAAGCCTTGTGAAAATCCACCTTAATGAGATAATTTTTTAGAGATTTTTTAGTTGAGTGCCCTTTTAATACTCCCGGTCAATCAGGATATTATCTCCTATTAGTCAGTTTCCCATCAGTGCTCTTTGTTTGTCACTAATGATGAAATTAAGGATATAAATAATTATGTTTGCCAATAACTTTGAAATAATTTTGAACATAACATTTGTACAAGAAATAGGTTTGATCTCCTCAAAAGTAGCTAGGTTGGTACTTTAGGGACTAAGTTGATGAAAAAAAATTTAATCTCCTTGAGTAATTCCTCATTAGAGAAGATATCCTGAACTCCCTCCACAATAGTAGACCCAATAATATTCCAAAACTTTTGGAAGAAATGTTCATTATTTAGGCCATTAGGACAAGGAGATTTTAAGGGATTCATTTGAAATACAAAACTTTTTATTTCCTCCACCATCATTGAACTAACAAAATTATTTGCTTCACCTGGGGGATACATTGTTCAAGAAAGTGGAAAGGACTTGCCTACTACAATTAAAGTTCCCTTGTACACCAAATAATGCTTTAAAGTATTTCACAGCCTCCTCATACATCTCCGTAATATTGGTAATCCTTTTACCATCCTCATTAGTGATAAAGGTAATTCTATTGGTGTTTTTTCTAGTCATCATTAAGTTCAAAAAAATTTAGTATATTTATCACCTTCTTTCAGACAGTTGATTCCAGCTCTTTGCATGATGATTGATTCATGATCATATACAAGCTGAAGATAGTTGCTTAGATTTTGCCTTTCTTTCTCTATCAGCATACTGTATCCTGGGTTAAGGTATAAAATATTTTGGGTTTTTCTTAGCTCTTCCTTACATTTCTCAAGCTTCTTTTTAATATCACACTCCTCTTTAGCATTAATTTTCTTCAGTTTCTCTTTAATGACCTTCATTCTTTGGATACAGATAAATTGTTTGCTACCCTAAATCTTAGTTCTAACCCCTTTCTTACAGCTTTATGGAAACCTTCTTTTTACGTCAAAAAATTATTAAATCTAAAGGGGACTTCTTATAGACTTTGAGGAATAGATTAATTTTAATGGGGAAGTGATCGAAGAAAAATGGGTTCACAAATATAGTTGTACTTTCAGGAAATTATGAAAGGTAATCAATGTTTACTAGAGACATGTCAAATTTCTTACTTACATTCCATAGATTGCCTTGTTTATTGCTCCAGATAAATTTGTTCCCTTCATATTTTAAGTCTGCAAGCTCAAGATCTTCAATACATTTTAGAAAATTCATATTATAATTTTTTGACTATAGTCACCTTCTGCTTCTGTTTTGTATAGGGTAGCATTGAAATCCCCCATATAACATCCAAGACCTATTCAAATTCCCTTCTAGCTCTTTAAGATATTCCAAAGATCATTCTTTTGGAAAACAATTTTAAAAAGCATAGATAAAAGACATGAGGAAAGTAACACCTTCCTTAGGGATTTTGATCCTGGTATGAATCACTTGCTCATTCACCTCCAACTCCACCAAATCCATATTACAAAAAATTATTCTTTTACTTAAAGAATGAAGGCTATGGTTTAATATGGTGCTTTACTGGGAGCCAAAGCACAAAACTTACCAAGTTATCTAGCTTGATTTTGGTTTCCAAGAGGCAAAAAATACCTAGTTTTTCCACAAAAATAAAGTCCTTTAAAGAATTCCACTTAATGGGACAATTTATTCCTCTGACATTCTAAGTACTGATAAGCATTAAACATGTTTTTACCTTTAGAGCACTTCTTGCTACTCCTTGAGTTCTTTCTCCTCTTAACCTCCTTAAAATTTTCATCAATCTCTCATTCTTCCTCATCTAGAATTGTAAGAGACTATTTTTAATCAAGTAAGGATCACCAAGGGTGTACTCTTCAGTATTTGTCCCACTCACCTGGGAATCCACATTCTAGTTATTATCAATTTGTTCCTCCACATGAGTGTCCCCCTTTGGACTTTCTAGAATTTCATTTTCCTTTTGGCATGTCCTTGTGTATATCCATTCTTATACATAAACAAGTATAACCTATCCTCTTCCTTCTAGTCGTATTATCATCCATACAGAGAGGGGTATCAAAATAGCTAGCTAACATGCTTTAATAGTCCAGTATTATAAAGCGACGTTATTAATGTTTATCCAGAGAGGTATATGCTTAATCTTACTTTTTCTACTTGTACTGCAGGTTGCTAGGCTCGCAAGAAAATGGGTTATTGGAACACATGCTAGGGCCCTTCCTCCGCAATTTTGATAGCTTCAGTTGGGGAGTTGAAAGTGAATAGTAAGAGCTTATCCTCAGTAAGGAGTACATCATTTAGCCCTCTACTCTTCCATTGAGAAGAGGCCCACTTTTACATCACTAGGAATAAGAGTCTTTTCTCCATGAAGAAACCTATCAACCTTGACTCCCAACTTTCAGCCTCTGTTTTAAAGGTGTCCAAATTAGGAGCTACAATAGTTCTCCCTCCAATAGGTGATATGGGGTAGTAATGTAACGAAAGGTTTAAGTTATTGCATACTACCTGCCTCTAAATCTTCCTCTGTTTGGATGGATCCCCAGAATTTGTAAGACCTTTTCCAACATTGTAGAGATTTTGATCAATATTTGGATTTGGATTGGTAGGGATATTGCAAGATAAAGAGGGGTTAGCGGATGATGATGAGCATATAGGACCACTTGAAATAATTGAGGAGGGATGGGTGAGGGTGGTTAGAGTGAGGGACTTGCTCAGGATTTGGAAGGAAAATGGAGGTGAGCTAGGATAGTTGGTGTAGAGGAGGAATTAAGGGAGGGAGAAGATGAGGAGGGGGTTTTTAGTAGGTGAGGGTAGAGAAGAGAAATTTTATGAGTCCATTTCCTAAAAGAAGGGTAAGCAAGTGGGTAGGTAGGGGTTTGACGAAGGTAATGTTTTAGATAAGGAAAGGGGTTTGGAGGGTAGGAAGAAATTTACAACTTGAAGACTATAGTGTCCCTAAAATTAGAGACCAGGTTGAAATGTTGGATCTGGGAAGGAAATAATAGAAATTAAGGTTAGAGAAAGAGGACATGGCAAGTTTCAAGAGGAGAAGAAATTGTTTTCAAGATAAAAGACATGCAAGGCAAGTAGCGAAAAATGTAATGATAGAATACATTTTATAGGAGGGTGTACAAAAAAGTGAGAAGATTCCATGATGTCTAGTGCTTCCTTACACTACGTTCGTTACATACTTTGGGTTAACTCGACCTCAATTTTTATACATGTGCCAGATTCTCGAAAAATGACAATGTTAAAGAGTCGAGCCATAAAATTTTATATTCGTATTATAAATTTAATGATTAATTATATAAAATAAATAATTAGTATGATATTTTTAAATTAAATTTATTATAATTTGATCTTTTCTCTAATTTGAAATTTAATTAAATCTCGTTAATGATTTTATTGCATAATGTTTTTTAGATTTCATGGTTTTAGTAATTCATTATGTGTAATAAATTCTTTTATTATATTATTCTCGAAATTGATTATCTATGAGATCCTACGTTCGGTAATTTCTTCTGAAACCAAGGATATCATTTCAAATCTTATTAAGGTAACTATAGAACATTTAATTTTTCTGTAAATAATTTTTATTTGAATAAATATATGTTCACTAAATTATAGATACATTTGAATTAATTCATATTCATTTAATAATTTTATTAAAATATTTTTTAATTAATAAAATTTATAATATTAGTTTATGAAGATTTTGCTGCATGCTTTCCTCGTCCAATTTAGACTTCCGATCTTCATATAGAAGTTGCGAGGGATCATGACAAAACCTTAGATTTTAACAAGCTGGTGTCATAAACCAGTTGATCTTTTCTTGAATCCTTTGAACATGCTCAAGTATAAGAAAAGAAATGCACAAAGAAAAGCGAGTGAAGCTGCAGAATTTGGATCAACTGAAAGGTTAGTAAATAGCAGCGTACACTGTAAGGCCTATGACGTTTCAAGAAAACTTGCTACAAAAGAATTTGTGCAATTGACCAAATACCTAATCATCCAAGTTTGAACACACACTCCGCAAGAGAAACCTTTGTTTGTTTTACGATTCCAATTACAATTAGGATACATATGAATGATCAGCAACAAAAACAAATATGTCCACAAAGAAAGAATCGGCAAAACTGGAACCGACATTGTTTAGGACATCTAATTGAGGTTCAGCAACATCTTTGTCCATTTCAACTGCTTCTCAACAATCTACATTCGTTTAAAAATCCAAAAAATATATTACCATGAATTCAAAAGCACAGAAAACAGTTGGGAAAGAAAAAAAAAACCTTGAGACAGATCATGATACAGACTACCAGATTCAGTCTAAGCCCTGCACCAACCTAACAAAGATAAAAAGAGAAAGTAAGTATGGGCAAATAATGACGATGAAAATACAAGGGTTAGAACTCTTTTCCAGAGCTAAACTTCTGGGCTACTCCTCTTACTCATCTATCCTGCCAATAGTAAGAAACCAGATGAAAATTCAAACAACCCCAACAACACACTATATTAGCACTGACGACTATGTCTTCTTTAAAGATGATAAAAACTTCATCTTCACGGCAGAATTCTGAATTTGATGACGTTCGGATTCGGTGTTTTCAATTAGGACATGAGTCTACGTAACCCAACCGCTCTGCCAATGTATTGACATCTTCATCTTCACCGACCGCATCACTTCCACTCAGCAATTCATCCCAAAACCCATCATCAAGTTCTCCGTCTACACACTCTGCTCTCCTTAACCTACCATACCCTTGCATTTCCAATGCAAGTGCTTCAAGCTCGGACACTTCAAAGCCATAATCTCCAAACTCTAAAGCTTCAACCTTTATGGTATTTGGACTCTGCCCTCGACGGCTTGATTCTGCACCAACTCTACTAGGCCCTTGATCAATTGGTCTTCTTCTCTTGTTAGTCGCGTCTTCTAGTTCCTTTCTCTTCTCCTTCTGTTGGATAAGTTGTTGCAAAAAGGCAGGGTTTTGGATAGCTCTAGCTAAAAATTGCACCATTTGTTGTTGCTTTACTTCTGTCCCTTGTAACCTTTGTTCCAGACCTTGAACATAGTCATTAGTACTTTGTTGTTGTTGTCTAAGCTTCACCAATTCCATCATCAAAACCTGCTTGTCACACTTCAGTTGATCGACTGCTTGATCCAGTCCTACACGGCCAACTTCAGCACATTCATCAAGAGCTTGATATTGAGGGAGAGGATGAGAAGTTGCCTTTCTTCTCCTGATGTTTCTCAGAAGATGCTTTTCACCTCTTAGAAATCCTTCATTGGCAAATTCCCACCTGTCATGGTCAATCTTCCTAAAGCCCTGCAAGAAATGAAACCAAGATTGATATTTGCTACATGTATACACTAACCCATTGCCAAATCTGGGACCGACTGGGTTTTTTATTAACCTGAGTTAGGAGCGTGACAAACTAATCTAAGCATTCTTCTTCAAGTTGATGAAGGGAGCATTGAGGTATGCTGAATATTTAATTTCTAGCCTTCCATTCCTTCACCCGCTAAATATTAACAAGAACCACTGGAGTAGAAAATAAAAAGCCAGAGATGGAAAAACGTATTAGAAATTGGTTTCCTCCATGGGAGGCATTCCTCATCCTCAGACGAAAATATAAAATAGAAAAAATGAACAGTGGCTCCTAATAAATTTCGTGGGTGAAATTCTGTAGCTTCTAGGAAGGAACGAAGGCTTTTGATTGGTGAAAGATCAAAGCATCCCTAACGATAGGAAGGGCCAAGTATCTGAAACAAAGTAAGAGTCATCAATTCAAAATACTTACATAGGTGTTAAGCTGCCTGACAAAGCTGGAGAAGTTATTATGCTTGAAGAATCGGGGCAATAGGTTGATGGAGAAGGAATTAGGATCCCACACAACAAAGCTTAAACCTCCTCTGTTCCATGAGACAATACGATTGGTAACTGGATCATCAACCATGTCATAGGTCTTGGTCAAAAATGGAGGTGGTCCAGTGTCATGAAGACCTTCCACTGGTTGCGGTGGTGGCATCAATATCTGTGACTCATCACTGGACTGTGATGAGCTTGATCCTGTGTATTCTTCCTTCACTGTGAAGAAAGGATTCATCTTTAACTGTATAAAAACAATCACGTATAAACCCTGTACCTACTTTGTCGATATATATAAAATCGAAGCTAAAGGTCTTATAGACTTTATTCCAATTACTGGAGACTGATATAGCCGGATCCTTGGCGCAGAGTGTAGTCTGAAGCTCAACTTGAGAAAGAGGACTCTTAACTGAAAAGAGCACAGAAGAAATCGAAGAAAAAATAGGAGGAAGGATTGCAGTGGTTGTAGAGGGTGGGAGTGGGACTATTGCTCTAAAAGGAATGAAACATAAGGGAAAGTTCAAATAGCTAAACTGTGAAGACGATCCATCTCAGTCTGTCCCTATTACTAGAAAAAGATGACAAAAGTTGAATTTCAGAATTTCACTCTTCAATTTCTTGTTTAGGAAAGTCGGTTTTTGCCGTTAACTAGTCGGCTGTCACCTGTCATCTACTAGATTTTAAGTTTCTTAAATAGATTTAAGGGAGATCTTTTTCCTCCCCTTGTTACAAACAGAAAGCTCCGGACTCTTCTATTTGCATTTGGTAAGAACAGCAGGGAAACGCGTGTGTGTGATCTTGTAGGAAACTTCTGGAACTTCCATGGTGAGGATTGAAATCAAATTAATAAAAAGTAGAAAGAATTTTATGGCACACGTAAATTCCAGCAATTTGATTGGCGGGATAGTGAGGTTGACTCACAAACCTTGTTATAATAATTGGGTAATGCCAATGAAAGTCACTACTAAAATAAAAGAAAAGAGAAGAAATAATTGGTGATTTAAAGCTACCTCAAAAATATTAAATAGTGTCGACAAGATAAGGAGGTGGTTCCCGAACAGGAGACGTGGGCTGTTTTGATTGGACAAAAGGAAGTAATGCCAGAATCAAGAAATGGCCCTTGGTATTCTTTGACTCCCCACCAACTTGCTGGCATTTGAAGTTCCATTGCTTGCAGCTTCAAAAGGGACACCAAACGCTTGAGGGACCATGCTGGTCTGAAAAAAACCAATTATATCTTACCAAATCGAGTTTTTTGCATTCTTCTCGAAGGTGCTAGATTTTATGGGGTCTGGTAATGGATTATTTCAAACTATTGGCACAAAATATCTTGGAGCAAAGATAACTATCCAGTTGCGTTCTTTTACTTTTCTTACCTTCGTTGTCTTATTATTATTTTGGACTTGTTCCAGTCAGATTGAAAAATATCTTGCAAGTATTCTGAGTTTGAGTATCGGAGATATTTCGTTTGACCGACCACGTAAAGGAAGGTGGGATGAGGGTATCCAATGATTTGGTCCCAACAACTTTCAGTACCTGTCAAAACAAATGCTAAATTTCTACCAGGGTTTTGACTGCTGAGACCAGCAAGCGACACGCTTCAATCCTATTCCTAGGTTAGGCACCCATGTTTCCTTAAAGCAAACTGAGCGTTTCAACAGTTGCCAGTTGGCATCGTCAATAAACAAGGTTGCAGTACACGTTAGACAGAAAAAGAAGTGAATTTTATGCACACGGTTAGAGGGGTTTCCGATTCATTAATGCCTTGTTCACGGATCATCATCGGAGTCTTCCTTGTTAGATCTTCTTCTTGTCTAAAGTACGATCTCAGTTAGTACACGAAGCCTACACCACCACCGCGATTCGACAACTTATTTTATTAAAAGGGAAGCATCAAAGGTGGCACTTCAGAGTCCAGAGATATAAATAAAGTAAACAAGTTACAGATATGGCTTATAATATTTAGAAAGTTTTATATCTGGCACTAGACGTGTTGAGACCTCATTCACTTACCAAATCAACAAAGAGAGCAACTTATAAATAAATTAATTTTAAAAAGGAAGATGTAACTTCAGATATTGACGAGAGGAGAGCAAGAAAGATTTTGAGAATAATCTTATTCTTAGAACTAAACAAAAAGAAGTGGCAATTGACTCTTTAGTAGATATTTAGGACTTGATCCAAATAAACGTAGTACAGATGTCGCGCATACGGCATGAAAGTATGGAAATGATGGGGACATGCTTGGACTGCCCTTTGACGTCACCAGAAAATTGCGACACATTTTGGTGAAGTTCTAGGGGAACCATCCTTCTACACTTCTATTGTACTTTTCCACACATTCTAGGTTCCAAATACGAAAGCCAATGTAGCATACGAAACGGCCATACGCTATATAATTCCTAATATTTACAAATTCAAATTAAATATTAAATTAATAAGAGAAGAATTTTAAATTTAAACATGCGACACTGATATATTATGAATTAAAAGTAAAAATTATAAAATGTTAATAGTTTATTTTAACATTAATCAAAGACTATAAAATAACACAATACCAAAGGCAATTTTCTAAAAAATAAACACACATACACACATGTAGTATCAAAAACATGGCTCTATCATAAATTCATCTCTAGGGTCGTCACATGATATTATGACTATAATTCTTCTAAATATTTTGTTTGAGCATCTCAAACTTTTATCATAACTGGTAGGTACGACTGATTTACTAAATATTTCAACATGACAAGGTGAAACACAAAATAAAAAACGTAATACCAAAAGCATGGGGTTATCATAAATTCTTCTCCATGAGTATCGTATGCCCACATTAACTTGTCATTCCAAAAGGGATCATCACATAATGGTATAGCTATAATTCTTCTGAGCATTTCACTTGGGCATCTCGTACTTCTATTAGTACTAGTAGGAATGACCGATCTAGTGAATGTTTCAACATGACAAGGTGAACAACAAAAATCAAAAACACAATATTAATAGCATGGTTATATCACAAATTCATCTATATGAATATCGTATGTTTATTAAGTGTATATACTAAGGACGAACAGGATGGACGATCACGGAATTAATTACAAAACTAAGTCTGCTCATTTTTAGATATTATAAAATAGTATATAACATTTATAATGATAAATATATAAAGTAAACTGCGAAAATAATATTAATATTATTAGTTCAACATTAACACAATAATTTGACTGATCCTTCTGCTTCGTCTCATTTTCTCTCGTCTTACTTTCTACTTTCCCTTTGTCTCATTTTGTGCTTCCACTTCGTCTGATTTTCTGCTTCCCTTTCGTCTTACTTTCAGTTCCACTTCCTCTTCCTTTGACTTGCCCTTCCTTTTAGTTTCACTGTCGCTTCGTCTTATTTATCCCCTTCCGCTTCCGCTCATTTTCTTTCGTTTTACTTTCTGCTTCCCCTTCGTCTCATTTTCTTTCGTCTTCCTTTCTCCTTCCTCTTCCTCTCATTTTCCTTTCGTCTTACTTTCTACTTCCACTTCGTCTCATATTTCTTTCATCTTACGTCTCATTTTTGGTTGCGTCTCTCTTTGCTTCTTTTTGTGTCTCATTTTCTGTCTTGCGTCTTTTGGACAGTAGTAACGCCGGTGGAAAGGTGAAAAATTGGAAGCTTAAAGAACAATTGACGAGTTGAAATATGCTTATACTTACATGCTAAAATTTCTATAAGCACGTTTACATGCGAATTCCTTTATATAATTTTGCATCGAAACAACATTTATTAGTCGAACAATCTATAAAAAATGAACTCTGCGTGGAAGTGAGTCAAGTAGTTTACTTGGGATAGTTTCAGATGCTAGATCTGCAACACGATTCACTATTGCTGTCGGAAGACACGAAGGAGACAAAGTTCTGATTACTTCACTTTTACGGATTTCTTTAATGAATCTCGTAACTAACAACGTATAAGTCTTGTTGTTAGCCATAGGATTTCTAAAAGTTCTCTTTCAGCTTCGGATAATGTCGCAAGTAAACTCATGAACTTTACTTCAACATCTGCGTAAACTAGGCAACCTTCAAAATATAACTTTTGCATGATGTT